>PVKM010001453.1:0-77566 GCA_004027735.1 Carollia perspicillata
TGTGGGAAATGTAGAAGCTAAAGAACTTATGATACATGGACATGAACTAAAGAGGGGAGTGTGGGTGGGAGGGGGTGTGCAGGGTAGAGGGGGAATGAAGGGGGGAAAAGAGAACTGTAATGGTGTAATCAATAATATATATATTATGAAAAAAATAAAAAGAAAGCAAATGTGCTCACTGCATAGCTTAGGTATGTGATCAGAAGGTGGCAAGCATTGTTCGAAGTGCTCTTGATAAGTTTTACAAAGAAATGAAACACTAAATCATTGTTTCCCATATATTAAATTACAGTGTACTGTATATCTATTACTTTTACTATTTTTCTTGTTTTTTTCCATTGTTAAGATTGCCTGAGGAGTCATTTTTATGGTCTATTAGGCAAAGTGAGAACTGTGTGTTTTGAGAATTTGTCAAACCTATAAATGCTGAATAGCATCATGGTAGAATTAGTCTTCTCTTTGAATAGCTTTTAGGTTTACAGTCTCATCTAAAAATACCCCATGTATGAGGGTTTAAAACATTTTTCTGTAATTTTATTAAGTATTTAGGTACCTTCCACTTACTGAATTTCCTGATGCCACCAACTTTGAGCCCTTTGGAGACTGCACTCTTAAGTCTGACTTTCTGCATTGCTGTTTGGCATCTAACCTTTTCGGTCTTCTTTCCAGCTTCCAAGTCTCTGTTGATACTTGTCTCTCATTGTCTTCAGCCTTATGAGTTGTTTTTGTAGTGTTTTAGGAGGAATTTTTGTTGAATTGCTTTGTTTTAACTGAAAGTGTATTTTATTTTTGATGGAGGTTTAACAAAAGTCATTTACTTGGAATTTGAAACTGATTATGTAGAAGGAATTGTGTTATTCTTTTAACTGTGTTAATTTTTGTAATTTGAGACTATGGGTAGGAATGAATGATGCCTGTTCAAAGTCTGAATTTCTGGATCAAATGTGATGATGATTTAAATGTGTCTTAATTGATGTGCAGTTTAAATTCATGGATACAATGACTTCCTCAATTACGGATTTAAATAATAAAGCTGACTTTTATATGTATTGATTATATTGAAACAGCTCTATGTCTCTTTTTAATTGAAATTTTATCTTAAGGTTTTTCCAAATATTCTAACTTGAATGTTATTTATAGTCATTAGGCCCCCAATCCTTAAAGAATTTTCGGCAGATGAGGAATTTGGGGTGTATACATAAATTAACAATTAATAATCTCAAATCGTAGCACATTTTAAAAGAAATGAGTAGTAGTTTGGTTTCCCTCTTGCTTTGGAGAATACATATTGCAAAATCCTCATACGTGCTGTGACAGACTTTTACAGAACTGACTGACATTGGGAGATATAAGAGGTCTGTTCAGGAGAAAATAACCTGAATACATCTCTATGTATGCACACACAAACACAGTAGAATGTCTTGGCAGATTTCATATTTGTGAATTTGCCTGCTCACTAAAATTTATTTGTAATCCCAATTCAGTATTTGCGATGCCTTTGTGGTAATGTCAGTGTACAAAATGGCAAAAAGGTTGAGTAACTTGATGTACGCATTCCTAGCTTAGGCTGAACAAGGCAGTGCTTTTGCGTTTGTTTCAGCTCTCATACTGTAAACAAGTGTCCTTGCAGTGCCATGGTTTTTGCATATTTGTCTGTTTTGGTAATTTTGCTGTTTATAATGGCCCCCAAATATAGTGAAGTGTTGTTTAGTGTTCCTAAGTACAGGAAGGCTATGCTCTTCCTTGTGGATAAAGTACGTGTTAATGTAATATAATCTCTTTTTTTTTTTTTAGATTTTTTTTTTTTAGAGGGGAAGGGAAGGAGAAAGGGGAAGTGGAAACATCAATGTGTGGTTGCTTTTTGCACGCCCCCAACTGAGGGCATGGCTTATAACCCAGGCATGTGCCCTGACTGGGAATCGAACCGGTGACCTTTCTCTTTGTAGGGCAATGCCCAACTCACTGAGCCACACCAGTTGGGGCTTAGCACATTTATTTTATTATAAAAATGTATTTGTGTGTGTACAAATACAAACATATGTATACATATAGTACAATTCACCGTGGTTTGTGAGTTATGTGAAATGAAATTATATTTGGAATATATTTAAATGTATTGATGAATGCAGTCATATCACAGTTTTTATTTTTGTGCATTTCATGTTGTAAAATACATAGAACAGAATTTCCCATTTTAACAGTTAAGTATACAGTTAAATATCCTTAAGTATAATCTCATTGTTGTGCAACTTGCTTTTTTTTTACGAATCAGGACTATGGATGTGGGAGCTTGTGATAGAATTTAATAAAAGTATTCAGAATTAAATAATTATTTTCTACCCTTTTATATATGTAGCATTTTAAAAGCATTTTGGATTAAGAATTTTGACAATTGTATCTTAATTGCAGTGCTGTTTAATAACTTACTACATTTTGAGATTGTTTTGCACTCATATTTTTCCCTCTCCTTTTTTAGTGCTTTTTTAGGCCCAAAGGATATATTTCCTTACTCAGAAAATAAGGAAAAGTATGGAAAACCAAATAAACGAAAAGGCTTTAATGAAGGTTTATGGGAGATAGATAACAATCCGAAAGTGAAATTTTCAAGTCAACAGGTGCGTCATATTATATGATATTTAGTTTAATATTATATATACAGTCTTAAGGAATAATCACTATTTCAGCTATAGGAAAATAAAAATTTAAGAACCACGTCCATTTCAATTTAAATTGTTCTTGTGAAGTTGAATGTTGACCTTTCATATCTAGATGAACTGATGAAAATATTAACTGCATGGTTAAACAGATCTCAGAAAACTTGGATAAATTGTTATTTAACTGTCTGACTGAGACTTTATTTAATATATCATTGAATTGAAAGCCAAATTATATACCCTTCTCTTAAATTTAGATTTACTGTTTGAAGGGTGTGTGTTTTCTTACTCATTTTAATAATTTCTTTGTCTGTGAAATTGTAATAGAAAACTATCCTCAGGTGTCTTTAATACATGTCAACAGTACCTATGGCACTGTGCTTTTTGTTTTTCATGTGACCAGAGTTATTGTTAATTTGTATTAGACTTGAGGTGAAAACACTAGATGAGTATAAGTAAACCTAAAGAAGAAGATAGCAACCAACTGAAAATTTGCAGTTCTTTGGTTAATATCTTTTTTTATGTGTGTGCATGTGCAATACTTTCTCTTTGCTTAGAAAACTTTTCAGGTGCTCTTTTAATCTGGAAAATTTAAACCTTTCATTGATGCTTTAGGGATTCATTAGATAATCCTAAATGCCTTTATTACTATCCAAAGCTTATTTGTTAAAAACTCGTATCATAAAACTCATGCTTCTGTACTTAACTGTTGTAGACGACTAACTCCATGAACAAAGTAGTAGTATGTCCTATTTGCCTAACATTGTTATGTGTAGGCAGAAGAGGTATTCACTAAATACTTACTGCATGAATGTAAGAATAGTTGAACGATTTCCCATCATTGTTGCCTTGACTGTGTAAAGAGAGTCCAAAGAGGTTGAATCGTTCCTGAACTCACATCGCGTAACTTGACTGAATCACGTGTCCTGGACTGTACTGTCAAAGTCTTTCCATCCTCCATATTGCCCAGCATGGACACCCTGTCCTCTGTTTCTATCTACATATTTAGTTTTCAAATAGTATCTACCATACATACTTAGAATCTCTCATTTCACAATGAAATTTTTGGTAGGTTGTATGCACAAAACCCAGCACTTTTCTTCTTTAACAAACGTATATACGACTGTGTTGGTGTGATGTACTCTGTTCCTGGCCCAAACACATCCCCAGTGGGACATCACTAGAGTTTGGGGAAAGTGGTGATGCCCAAACTGAGGTAAAATGAACAAACAAAAAAATTGGCCATTGTAATTTACTAAAATTTCTATAGTGCTTTAAGTAATTTCGGGGCATTTTAACATTTTTTATTATAACTTTATAATACTTTTGTGGTTTATCAGCATTGCCTTTTTACAAAAGAGGAAATAAATGGGTTTGCAGTTTGAAAGACTTGCCAAAGGGAACAGGGCTAGAAAGAGGCACAGTTTGGATTCTAGTGCTGTCATTTTGTAGATCTGCGCTTACCCTAAGCTCCCAATGTGAACCTGTGTCCTCTGTTACTCATTCTTTTTGGTTGCTATTAATGCAAGTCCAGATCACACTTCTTAAGTATCTGTCACCTGGGGTGACTTTTAAAACTTGATGTTTACTAGACTCCCATTCAGTATCTGGTAAATCAGAATCACTAAAGTTTGGGTCTCAGAAATATGCATTATAATAAACTAAGTTTGAATTATAGATCGATCGGAGTCTTTAAAATAAAGCTAAAGCTGTATGTCTTAAAGTACATAATTAAGTTTCTCTTTCCAGAAAGTTTCAGTAGTTGGATACAGTATAGGTTTCTACTGTTCTAAATGAGCTTATCTTGTTGGGTATTTGTTGGTTAGAACATCAAAATGGTATTTTTTGTCAAAGTACATTTCATCCGCATTGTTTTTATCTTCCGCACTTGTATACATTCAATTGTAGAAATACAGTACCTTACAGTTGTTTTCTAAAGATAGTAGTAGCATTGAAACTTTTAAAAATCTTATGTATTAAAAGTGTCCTATGGAAAAGAAATGAGGGTACTTCTCTAATCTTACAAACAGGCTTTTGATTTTTCACTAGTAAAGAAATTAAAGTTGGTAAACTTATTTTCTGAAATTAATACACCCAATTGTTCATAGGCATCAGCTAAACAATCAAATGCATCATCAGATGTTGAAGTTGAAGAAAAAGAAACTAGTGTTTCAAAGGAAGATACTGACCATGAAGAAAAAGCCAGCAATGAAGTATGTTTTAATTTCTCTTGTGTTCTAAACCCATTTTTGTTGCAAGGAAGAAATGTAAAATGAAATGATCACGTGATCACAAAGGAAAGAGTAATGTTTAAAGTAGTTGGGGAATGAAAGAGAAAATATTTAAAGCTTATTTCCTTGTGTAAGCATTAACTACTGTATTGTAGAGTAATTTTTGCATCTTTAAATTTTGTGGATATTTTTATTTGAAGTTATTTTGCTGTGCAAAACATGAAGTCCAACTATAGGAGAGTGGGTTACTTTTAGGAATATTTTTAAAGCAAGGTATTGTGTGATGGTACTGGAAGGGTCATTGAACTGGATTTTTAAAAACCTGGGTTTATTTCTGACTCTGTATTTGATTATGAGTGAGGAGACTCCAGTTAGCCCTTCTAGTCTGCATGAAATGATTACGAGATGATCTCCAGAGGCCCAGCCACCTCCTAAAATTTGGAACTTTACTGTAGAAAAAGTGGCTCCATAAATTTAAATATATAAACTTCCTGGTGTATTAGCAAGTGTGACTTTTAGATTTGATCTGACAAAGAAAAGAATTTTTTTCTTTTGTCAAACATACTGGCTATTATTTGACTGTATAATGATAATATTAAAACTTTAATATTCATAATTTCAAAGGTCAGAGGCAAAATCAATTTTCTTAGTAGTTTTAATGAAATATGACTTTTTAAAAAAATTCTCACCCAAGGACATTTTTCTTTCCATTGCTTTTAGAGGGGGTGGGGGGATGAGAAAAATCGATCAGCCGCCTCCCATAGTTTCCTCAACTGGTGATTAAACCTGAAGCCTAAGCATATGCCCTGACTGGGAATCGAACCCACAACCTTTTCATACATGGGACGATGCTCCAACCAACTAAGCCTCACTGGCCAGGGATGTGCTAATAACTGTGTAAGAAATTTTCTTCCAGTCTTAGCAGAATTTATTTATTTGTATTTTTTTCCTAGGACGTGACTAAAGCAATTGACATAACCACTCCAAAAGCTGCCAGAAGAGGAAGAAAGAGAAAGGTAATTTAACTGCTTAACCACAAAGATCTTAAAATATTTTTTTTAGTTGGATTAAGGAAGAGCAGATATAACGAAACCTTAGCATTTAATTTAAATTTTGTTTTTTGCTCTAAATCTTTTAATTTTTTAAAGGGTAGGTTATGTTTACTTACCAGAACTGTTTCTTAGTGATCTGATATGCTTTTAAATTGAATGGTAAAGAAAATGCACCATTTTCTTTCCTTATAATGATGGTATCTTGTTTATCTTTATAAAATTGGTAATACATATTCATAAAGTTAATAGAATTAAATGAGTTAACACATGTAATATTCATAATAAATCCTAGGACACAGTAAGTGCTAATATAAGTGTTGTCCATTATTGTGGTGGTGTTCTCAGAAAATTGTTGCAGGAAATGAAGGACAGTTTTGGATTGGGTACATTGTATGCTTTCAACTAATGTGAATTTCTTCCCTATATGAAGTTTTGTTCATTGCAGCCTTTCCTTACCTGTTATTATCTCAGACTGCCAAAGATACAAAGAAAATTAAGAGTTCAGTATCTCAAGAGGAAGTAAAATAGGAAAACAAAAAATTTGCAGTGGCTTTTTATCCTGTGTGGGAAGTATGTGGAAGAGGCTTATCTGGAACAACTTTAACTTAGAGGAGTGATGGGATGCCATTGAATCATTTTAAATATTAGATGCCTCCTCTTTAAGCAGTGTGAATGGTGGGGATTGGATTTGGTTGGTGAGGTCAGTTTACTGGTTAATTCATTCAGATTTCAGTACTAACTTAACTGGCCCACACAGAGAATTCAGCAGCAAATTTTAAAAAATGAGGTCTCTGTTTTCATTGAACTTATATTTTTGTTGAGACAGACAATGAGTACATAAAACCAGAGAGTTTAAGTAGGGAGTTATGATCATGATTTGGTGATGAAATTAGGGAAACCCATACTCAGAAGCATGAGATTGGAAGCACCAGTGGGACATTATAGTAGGTGTCTGGGAGTGTAAATGAGACATGGGATTTAAGAGCACTTTAGGAGGGAGAAGTCAGGGGTGGGGAGAAAATACAGTGAACTGTAATTGAACAACAATAAAATAATCGAAAAAAATAAAAAGAGCACTTTAGGAAGTAAAGTTGATGGTTGATTGGAAGTGGGTGTGAAGGGAGAGGGGAGGAATCTAGGATGACTCTGAGGCAGGGGTGTCAAAACTCATTTTCACCATGGGCCACATCAGCCTTGATTGAGGTTGACTTCAAAGGGCAGAATGTATTATCAGGTCTGTATGAATGTAACTACTCCTTAACAGTTAAGCAAGAGCTCGGCCCTGCCACGGGATAGAAACAAGGCAGAGGGCCGCATTTGGCCCATGGGCCTTCTTTACCACCTGTGCTCTAAGGTCTTGGATAGCTAGATTAGATACTGAGAATTTCGGAGACATTGATTTGGGAGCAGAGATATGGGGAGGAGGAAGCAAAACACTTGTGGAAATAAGACTTAAGGTTGTGTGTGTGTGTGCGTGAGCACTATTCTGACTCAAAAGGGATGAAAAGGTAAAAATTCAAGATGCTACCACTGACATAAGGATAAAATAATAGATGAAGTTGTCAAGATAGAAAGTTTACTGAGAAAAATGTAGAAATGAGAATCCTGAAGGAATATGATGGAGATGAAAGGTTGTTTTGTAAAATGAATGCCGAGAATTAACTTTCCAGAGAAAACCTAGGAGAGGAAAGATCAAAAGAACAGAATTTTAAGAATGAGAGAGTGGTCATAGCACTCCAGTATGGAGGGGTCCCAGTAAAATATGTAACATGGTACATACTTTAAGGTCAAACAGTAAGGGAGGATGAAGTGTGTTGGTGAATAAAATGTTTAAAGTTACACTGTACTTTTGAACAAATTTTTGAAGAAAAGGAAGAAGGTAACAGGGATTTGCATGGTTAAGGGAGCATGTTCAATATGAAAAAAGGTAGTAGAAGCTTCACAAAACTAGGAGAGATCCAAAATTTGGAAGGAATAAATTATATGTAAGGACATGCTGGATGAGAGGCAAGGGAGGGCACATTTGAAAGAATTGATTTACCACGAAGGAGATAGGACAATTAGTTTTTTGTGTGTTTTTTTTTTGCATCTTTAAACATTTGCATTGTTCAGTTATAGTTGTCCCCATTTTTTCCCCATTACTCTCCCCTGCCCTCCCCACCCCTGACCTTCCACATTCAGTCCTCTCCCCTTGTCTTTGACTGTGGGTCTTTTATACATGTTCCTTGACCCTTCCCCTTCTTTCCCCCCTTATCCCCCTCCTGACTCCTCTCTGGTCACTGTCAGTTTGTTCTTATTTCCATGTCTCTGGTTCTATTTTGCTTGCTTGTTTGTTTTGTTGATTAGGTTCCACTTATAGGTGAGATCATTTGGTATTTGTTTTTTACCACCTGGCTTATTTCACTTAGCATAATGCTCTCCAGTTCCATCCATGCTGTCACCAAGAGTAGGAGCTCCTTCCATCTATCTGCATAGTATTACATTGTGTAAAAATGTACCATAGTTTTTTGATCCACTCATTTAGTGATGGGCATTTAGACTGTTTCCAGCACTTGGTTATTGTAAGTAGCACTGCTATGAACATTGGGGTGCATAGGTTCTTTTGAATTGGTGTTTCAGGATCCTTAGGGTATAATCCCAGCAGTGGAATTGCTGGGTCAGAAAGCAGTTCCATTTTTAGTTTTTTTATGAAATTCCATACTGTTTTCCACAGTGGCTGCACCAGTCTCCATTCCCACCAACAGTGCACTAGGGTTCCTTTTTCTCGCCAGCACTTGTTATTTGTGCATTTCATTCTTTTTAACACTGAAAGGGAAGGGTGGAGCAGGCTATTAAAAATTTCTACAAAGACTTGAAAATTAAGGAAATTTCTTCCTGCTGGCCTCAGTCTCTCCCTTTTTAAGCACCCAATTCAAAGCAAGACTGCATGTATGGTACAAGGTAGGAAGAAAGAATGGAAAGGTTATACTACTAAGGGGAGGGTATGATAAAAGACAGGGTAAATGATTTAATCCCAACTGAGGCTGCATAAAATGAATGCATGTTTTGTATAATTTTTTTAGAAGGACTCAGCAGCAGGGAATAATAAAAGCAGAGGATGTAGAGTTTTCTAGTAATTCTCTGTTGGAGATTTGTGGGACAGATGCAGCAAAACACTGCGTAGAAATACTAGTCCCATGAGGTGTGTGTGTGGGGGGTGCTTTAGATCATGAAGGGAGTAGAGCTAGAAAGTGGGATAATAAATGGAAAGAAAATCTGTCAGCGGGTTAGAGGTTTCAGTGAGATCAAGTAAAATATGGAAGAACTTAATTTACAGTCAGAATATTTGCATTTAAGATACATAAATATATATGTATCTAACATAACGTGATAGTCCTTTCTCTGGGTGAATGAAATATTTATTTTCAGGAGAAATGGATTTGACTTGATTTTGCCATAAGTCAAAAAAGAAAACATGTTCATGTTAATACATTTTTATTTATGGTATTAGTATTGATGAGTTTTTACCTCTTACTGGTATCTCCTTTAAAGATCCATTCTACCTGTAATTATTTTTTATTTTATTTATTTTACTTTTTGAGAGGGGAAGGGAAAGAGAAAGAGAGGGAGAGAAACATTAATGTGTGGTTGCCTCTTGCATGCCCCAAACTGGGGACCCGGCTCGCAACCCAGGCATGTGCCCTGATTGGGAATCGAACCGGTGACCCCTTGGTTCACAGGCCTGCACTCAGTCCACTGAGCCACACCAGCCAAGGCATCTACATGTAATTCTTGTGCGAGGTCTTGATTTATTTGTAAAAGAAGGTGTAAGTGAAGAGGTTTTATTGTGGACCTGGCCCAGGTGGCTTGGTTGGTTGGAATGTTGTCCCATATACCAAAGGTTGTGGGTTTGACCCCTGCTCAGAGTGCCTGCTGGAGGCAACCCGTGCTCCTCCCCCCCTCTCTCCCTCTCTAAAAATAAGCATGTCCTCAGGTGAGGATGAAAGAAAGGCTTTATTTTGAACTAAAGAGATCATCACTTTGAATTGAATATTTAAGGAATTTCCCCCCCTTAATATCTCAATAGAAAAAGAGCTCCCATAGACTGGAGTTCTCAATCTTTGATGTCTGGGAGCTGCCTGATGCCCTACCCCAGGGCCACTGAATCTGGATTGAGGCAGGAGCAGGTGGTTTGTAAATTCTTAACATTCCAGAAATACAACCTGAGTTAATGTTTAGGAACAATGTCCTTGAATAATTCAAGGATTATTGTAGGGAATTGATTGACTTTTAATAGTGCTTTGAATATTCCTTATTTTATTCCAATTATGAAAGCATAAATAATGTCTAAAAAATAACAAAAAGGAAATGGACAAACTCTTAGAAGTGAGATTGCTGAGTCAAATTTGCATTTTTTCATTGCTAGTATTTATTCATAAAGATATTTCAGAAAGGTATTACCAGTTTATTGATCTCATTTCTTACCGATCATCAGTAATCAATATATGAATGATCTCCACATACTTACAGGTATTGGGCATTATTCTGTAAATGTTTGCAAATCAGATTATTGAGTAAAAGATTTAAAATATTTTCTTCAATAACATTGGATCGTACTGGGTTTTGCTTTATTGCCTTTATTTTTCCTTCTCTAGTTAGTGCTGAATTCTAAATAACTGGGGTTGGGGAAGCGGCTCATAGTGTTCCCCCCATCCTTCTCAGTTCTTTTCACTGGTTCTTTCCTCCCATTTCCCATTGTGATCAAGATTGTACTTCCCTTCAAATCCGTGGTTCCTAACCTTTGTTCTTCTGTAATACTTGAATCAATTAAATTAAGGGTCATTGGGATTTTTTATTTTCTACTTGACAGTAAATCCCTCTTTATGGAAAATAGGAATACAGGTCTCAGTCAGTTGAAAAATAAAGTGTATACATATTAACAAAAATTTAAAAAGTTAAGTATTGGCTGGCATATTCTGGTCATTGACTAAAACTTGTAATGCCTACTATTTGCTATATAAGTTAATTAAACCTTTGTGATTCAGGCAGAAAAGCAAGTAGAAGCTGAGGAGGCAGGAGTAGTGACAACAGCAACAGCATCTGCTAATCTAAAAGTGAGTCCTAAAAGAGGACGGCCTGCAGGTAAGACTATTAGTGGGTGAAACTCGGGCTTATTGTTAATAGTACGGATGAGTTTAAGTGGTGTGCCTCGGATACTTTGTAATAGTTTGATAGGCAGCGGTTATATGTAATACAGAAATTTTAAAGGAGGTAAACTTAGTTTTTGTTCTGTGTAATGAAGTATTTAACTTTGAAATAATTGCTTTGGGACTTTCCATTTTCTGTTTTATCCCTGTTATATTTTTCCCCTAATAGTGGCAAATGAGGCAGCGGTGAGATTTAAATTACAAATGATTAGTTTATTTTACCTTACTTTAGAAAACTTAAGCTTTCCAGGTGGAGTCATAATGAAAGCAAGAGAAACAGCATTTGAGTATTAAAGCTATTAATATTTTTAATTATTGCATTCTTTGTTTAGGACTCTTAAAATATGCAGCTTTCATCAGCATTAAAATCGAGTATAAATTTCAAAGATGTAAATATACACATAATATTGTAATAAGTGTATGAATATTGACTATAAGTGCTACTGTAATATTTTGTTCTACTCTGTTAAAGCAGAGAAGGATGTTCTTTTAGTCCCTCTCACCCATACCAAGAACAAATTGAAAATTAGTTTGTTAATCTACCTCTTCAAATTTTCTGCTGTTGTTCATTTGAACCACTGGGGGGGTGTTATCTTTAAAACTTAAAATAGTAGTGTCTCTGATAAGCTACTGATATTCTTAGTATACAGGGATAGGCAAAATTAAGGTCACAGTTGTTCGTATGGTGATGATTATTAAAATAGCTTTTTTAACTCAAAAGAATGGCACCGTGCACTTTGAGGTATAATGTCTTCAGTGCTCAAATTGCTCATTATTGTGTAAATAATGGCCTTCATTATTTACACATTCTTGTAGTCAACTTGCTGTACTCAAGCACACTTAGGCATAGAGTTCTTTATTGTCATCACTAAACCTACTTTTGCCCACCCCTGTATATCATTTGTAATCTTGATGTGAGATTTGCATCTTGATGGTAAAAGCTGGTAGTTACGGCATTATTTTTTTCCTGTGATGGTTAGCTACAGAAGTCAAGATCCCGAAACCAAGAGGCAGACCCAAAATGGTAAAACAGAACTGTCCTTCAGAGAGTGACATGTGAGTTCATTTTAAATGTATAAATAATTATGAAATAAATTAGACATTTGACTTTAAGCATAAATCTTCATTTTTACCATTTTTATTTTACAGGGTATTCTTTTGTTTTTCTAAAAATTATGGGAAAAACTGTTCTGATATAAAGATAGATAATGCAGGGTAAAATCTGTAATAGGGAATATGGGCAAAACAGTATGTTTAAGGAAATTCTAGATAAAGTATTCTTGAAGCAATTCCCACAAATCTTTAGCTCTTCCAGAATAACTAAGTTAAAAATAGTGCTAAATTTTTTTTTGTAATGTAAATTAAAAACTTTATTTTGGAATGATAACTACTTTTAGTTATCCACAAAATAATCAGGCTTTTCCCACCTATGTTGGCTTTTCTGTGTAGAAACTGTACCAGAAACAATGTATATTTGGACAAAGACAAAATTTTAAAATGTAGTGGCACAAAATTACAATACAGTTTTAACTACTACAGTGAAATTAAGCTAGGTACATAGGCAGGTGACTGTTTTAGTTTTAAAACATACAGAATAAATCTTACTCATACCACCCCTTAGCTTCCTTAAATAATCATAGCACCAGACACATCAAAGTCTAGGATATTTCATGATCAACATAAGGCCTTGCTCTGGAGACTTAGGAACTGAAAACACAAGTTAACCTGCTCCTTTTCTACCCTTTAGACAAGCATGTAGATCTACAGTAGGAAACCACCGTAAACTTCCATCTGGAAAGGAGAGGTTTAAGAGGCTCATGGCATTGTTCTAGGAAATCTGAAATTATGCTGGGAATATGCTGTGATATCCCACTATTTTTTAGGTATAAGGAATGATCCCTTGATTGGGACCCAGTTTGCCTTTGGAGTCTCTTTGGCTGATTGCTCTGAGAGTTTACTTTTTCATTGTCATCCTCAGTTGTACCTGGAAAGGTCATTGGGGAACATTACCCTCCTTATCAGCTGGAGCAGTTCTCAGTCTGCTTTCAGACTATAAAGAGTTGGAGGCCCAAGGTTCCTTTTTAGATCTCCCTTACTTTCTTTGATGTTGGCTGATACCACTTTTAGTAATAATATTTTATTGTTGGTGTGTGTGTCTATTCTTCATTCTAGTCAGCTTCATGGGTAGTGTGGTTCACTCATGAGACTTTCCCCAAACATGCTTACCTTTTCCTACTTATTGAATAAGGACACTTTGAGGTCATAGGTTATCCTGAGAAGCCACCCCTCAGTCTCTCTTCATAGATGATTTCAAGGTAGCTGAGTTTGAATTCTTAAAAGACTGGCAGCCTACCCGGATTGGATCATTTACCCTAGTCTTTTAATTTGAAAATGTTTTACAGGATGTAGGTGACTTTGAACACTGAAAAGCATGGAAGTTTAAAGTTCTCTTTCCTTTATCTTCTATTATTTCTTGAACTTATGTTTTTCTTGAAGTACCTATCAAACTTATGTTGATAACAGCCAACTCAATATCCCAGCATTCTATCTTGAAACCTCCTTACCCAAACCTACCAGTTCACTGAATATATTTTCTTACAAGTTGTCACATGACAGTTTTACCCATTGTATTTACAGTAATATATGACAGTTCAGTTTCCCAGCCTCCAAGTCAGTGTCACATATTTTATGTTTTTATTACTGGTATTAGTTTCTGTGTACTGACAGCTTTTTGCTGAGATGATGGATAACCTCAAAGTAGCAGTAGCTTATTTACCATATTTATTTTTAATTCATGCTGTATGTACACCTGGCATTGGCAATAGCTACTCTTAGTGGTGTGTCTGAGCACAAACTCAGTGGAGCACACAGCTAAATTATATAAGCTCTTGAAACTTCTGTTCTCCACCATAAGAACATCATGTATGTCAGTGATAGCTCACAGTCTTCCTGTAAAATAAGAAATAATTGTTGTAAGATGTTTGAAATGTGTTTGCTTCAGTTTTGCTTATGTTATGCATTAAGATTAAAGGAATTCACAAATATAATTTTCCTAATTTAACTAGACCTATTAAAAAGAGAAATAGTCACTGTGGGGAAATCTGTTTTTCATGGAAGATGGTAAGGAAGACCATTGGGAAAAGTCTTATTTGTAGTGAGCGATGACCATTACATTTATGGGAATTACCTGCTTTGGTTCTGTTCATAAAACTGTGAAATAATAACCCAATTTCTTATGACTTTATGAATATAATTTGTAATGATTTTTTTCTTTAAAAATTGCTCCATGGTATTCTACAGCTGTTTCAGGTATTATAATTACTGAGATCCATCCTATTTATAGAGACATCCTTTTAACAACACTATCTTCTATTGTTTTGTTCATGGGCAAATGTACTGGTTAGAATACATTGCTAGAAGCAGATTTGCTGGGTCAAAGGTTGTTTGTATATTTAATGCCTGCTTCCTTCCATAGGGGGGACAACAGTTTGGGGGAAGCAGGTGGTCAGTATCTATTAAGAGCCATGTAAATGCTTTTTGTATTTGACTCTTTTCCCATCTCAATGAAATGGATTATCATCAAAATTGTCACGTTTGTGGAAATACTGAAGGTAAATAATTTTATTTCATGCTTTTTCTTCCATTGATTAAAAGGATGAAATCCATTTGACATTTGAAAATAAGCATTCCTAGTGATAGCTGTGTGACAAAAATTTCTAAAGAGATAAAGGATGATTTTTTTTCTTTTCCAATTCAATAATCAGTCTCTTAAGAGTTCAGGGAAGCACTTGTTACCTGGTAAGATGTTATTTGGCTAATTATTGAGCTTTTGCACCATCACTTTGTAATGAGAAAAGGAATGGGTTGGACTAGATGATCTGAGGTCCTTTCCAGCTCTCAAATCCATTGATGTAATTTGTTTAATGTGAAAATTCCAATAAAATTCTTGAACAGCAAAAAGGTTAGTCTTTGACAGCTCATCCAAGCTTCAAGTTGTATATCTTTGTGCTTTAGTTGAATATGTAATGTAAATACCATTTGGTGGCAATGTTAGGGTTTTTGAACAGGTTCAGTAGTATATAAGTTGGATTTTTTTATCTTGGAAAGAATAATTTTTAAAATTCCAAAATGACCATATTTGATCATATGCATTTCACTTCTGCAATTGTATTTTTGCCTGTCTACTTTTTGAACATCATTTTTTATAAATATGTAAAGGTACAGGCATCTCACCTGCTAGAGCATCTTACACACTGCTATAACCCCAGAGTCAAGAAAACAGTAACTTGACAAGTAAGATAATACTTGAAGTTTTTTAAAGTGAATGATGTGTAAAAACAGGCATGGGAGATCACTTGACCCCAATGCCACTATATATTTTTACCTTCTAATTTATATTAAAAGGATGTTCTTTTCCTTCCGTGATTGGATGATAAAGACTTTCTATTATATTATATTTTAATGTCTTTAAATTTAAAAATGATACCTTATTGTGTTGACTGGAAGAGTGTGGTTGGATGGTAAGTATTAATGGCACACAAAAGTTCATTTTTCACTGTTACATTCTCTAAAATAGTGTAACTGAAGAAGACAAAAGTAAGAAAAAGGGGCAAGAGGAAAAACAACCTAAAAAGCAGCTTAAAAAGGATGAAGAAGGTCAGAAGGAAGAAGACAAGCCAAGGAAAGAGCCAGACAAAAAAGAGGGGAAGAAAGAAGTTGAATCAAAAAGGAAAAATTTAGCTAAAACAGGGGTTACATCAACCTCTGATTCTGAAGAGGAAGGAGATGATCAAGAAGGTGAAAAGGTAGAACATTTAAATATCAGAATGTTTGTTTTTAGTTTAATGTGTAGTTCTTATAGTTTCAATAGCTATGAGGTCTATCCATCTAATTAAAAGTTAAACTGAATTTCTTTACCTTTCTGAATAAACTTGAATTAGCTGTGTTAAAAAGCATATTTTAAACTTTGTTATTATATTTTCCATTCTTACATTTTCAAAATTATATCAATATTAAAGACTATAAACTTCTAGTAACTCCACCTATGTAGAAGAGCTTTGCAAGTAGAGATTAAGACAGATGTAAAGGAGGTACATTTGTATGTAGATTATTTCTTATTTGCCCCAGTGAAATTCTTACCACTCTTCAGGCCTACTCTCTACATTTTATCAGTGGTACTTTATTTGGATGCCATCCTTGTTTAGGAATTCCATTTAAGCTATGCATCCTTTTCTGTGCATAGCCTTGGGGCTCTGTAGTCCTAGCTTATAGATCTTTTGTTTATTTTTATATATGGTTATTTAATGACTTTAGAAGCCAAAAAATTTTAATTGGATAGGTTGAGCCCTGTAGTTGTCAGTAAAAAGGTACTAAATAA
Organism: Carollia perspicillata; assembly: GCA_004027735.1. Lineage (NCBI taxonomy): Eukaryota > Metazoa > Chordata > Mammalia > Chiroptera > Phyllostomidae > Carollia > Carollia perspicillata. Next base: position 16,501 of record PVKM010001453.1, read on the forward strand.
AGTCAGAATAGCTTGATACAGATATAGTTAATTTTTAAAAAGTTTGTTTATTGATTTTTAGGGAGAGGGGAGGGTATTGATTTTTAGGGAGAGGGAGGGACAGTGGGGAGATGGAAGGTGAGAGTAGCATGGGGGTAGGAGGAAGAAAAACATCCATTTGTTGTCCCACTTACTCATGCACTCACTGGTTGATTCTTGTATGTGCCCTGACCGAGGGGTCAAACCCATAGCCTTGGCATATTGGGATGACACTCGAACCAGCTCGGTTACCTGGCCAGGGCTCATGTACTCCATTTTAAGTAAGGGACTCACTCCTGATAGCACTGCAGGAAGTAGCTCTTAATTCCCAAAATCATCAAGGAAAAGTTAAATTTAGCAACAACATGTATAATTATGAAATTAATGAAATTCATACTAATTCTATAAACAGAAGAGAAAAGGTGGAAGAAACTTTCAGACTGCTCATAGAAGGAATATGCTCAAAGGCCAACATGAGAAAGAAGCAGCAGATAGAAAACGGAAGCAAGAAGAACAGATGGAAACTGAGCAGTAAGTATTTTTTAATTCTAAATTTTGATTTCTCTTTAAAATTAGCATGACATGTTTAAACAATGGAATCTCATGTCCCAGATCTTGAGCAGCCTTTTAAAGAGGTGACTTTTCCCATGTGAGAGGAAAAACTCTTCATTGTATGATGAAACTCATGTTTCAGGCTCCATTCTTTTCTGAGTAGGAGGATGAAATTCATGGAGGGTAATCACTCTGTGAACTATTTTTAATTTAAACTCAAAATGCAGATAAGATTCAACTGTTAGTGGCTTTGTAGAAGATGTCTTCATCCTCTACTGTTTATTTTTATAGTACTAAATATAGAAAGAGTGGAATGAAAGAAATATCCTTATTTGTCATACCACCAGCAGGCCTCCCTCAAAAGACCAGCAAAAATTAAAAAAGCACAGTTGGAATCCCAAAAGCCAGTATATCTAAAGGCTAACGGGGTTTGAATTAGATATGTGCAATGTAAATCAAGTTCAAAGCTAATTTCTTGTATGGTTTTATACTTGAAGACAATATATGCTTAACAAGGGAATTTCTTTCCCCTTTAATTCTATGAAATAATTTTATTGTAAGGAAAATAGCAGTGTCAGTGATTAGGCTTCATGTGTTACATTTGTTTTCCAAGTTATCTTGAAACAGTCACTTCTGAGTTCTCTGAAAAACGTTTCTTTGTGAAGCATCTTGTACTATTCTGACTGAACTTTTTTGTTAAGTCTTAGTTACCAGAGCATGTTTTTAAAATTACCTCACCAAAACAAAGACTTAATAAGCAGTAAAATCCTTATAGGTATTAAATAATTTTGTACTTTATCTTTATACAGTAAATTTGTAAGTCAAAGGTCTTTATTTACAAGCATAGCATTTGACTATCTGCTTTCTTAGTTTGGAGGATATATCAGCAGTTTCAGCTGCTTGAGGGAGTAATGAAAACTGATCTAAGGCTCAGAAATGTTACTCCTGCTTATCTGTTACATGACTTTGACCATTTTTGTGAATATCAGTTTTTTCTTACTGTCCTTTTTCAATCTTATCACTGAAAAGTTGTTGCATTGTTTGTTGTTTTTAACTTTATTGTGCTCTGCAGATTAAGATATAAAATTAGCCATTGCTTAGTAAAAATATAGCCCAGTCCTTCTTTAATAATCCAAAGTTATCTTTATGTGTTTCAGTTCTTTTAAATGTCCTCCGAATGTAACTTTCTCAAATTCTAATATTTGTGTTTTCTTTCCTTCTCCTGTTATTACAAAACTTTGTACTTGGACAGTTTTGCTCTGTAAAGCATTTCAGATGCAGCTTGTGTGAAATGCATTATGCAAAATAAAGTTTATTGTATTGTATTCCCAGCCAAACAACATGTAATCTACAGTAATAAAAAATATATCTCATTTTGGGCTCAAAGCATTAATCCAGTTACTGAAAAGAAAATGCAAGTGGAGCAAACAAGAGATGAAGATCTTGAGACAGACTCATTGGACTGAATTTCCCCCTCCCCCCCTTTGATGGAAGAATGTTCCAGATTCTAAATTGAGGACTTCATTAATGGCATTATTACTGTGTTATGATTGTTAATTTCCTGTAAGGTACACACTACATACTAAGGTCGGCAAAAGTTTTTTTCCAAGCTTAAAATGAAGCTTTGTGTATGAAAATTAGAATAAGCTGAAAAGACGGTGGTTGTACATTATTTCCTTTAGAAAATATAAAAAATAATTTTGTTTTGAAGTTAGGTGTTAAACTGGAATAGCTATTATACCCCAGAGAATGGGGCAGTTGTGCCCTTCCCTTTACATTCCTTTGTTGTTTAATTCTTTAGAATCTTAATTGTTTTTTTAATCCTGAGAGATTAAACATAGCCTTGTTAAGAAAACAAAAATGAAACTGTAACCAAAATTTTAAAATAAAGTTTTTTTAAAAAAATAACCCTGATTTTTAGATATTTTTTGTTCTTGTCTATTGAATTGGTTTATAATAAGGCTCAAACTCCAAGCCAAGGTACTACAAATTAGTAATAATTAATTTTTAAGTCATTTACAGTAACATGGTACCTTTTCATTTGTGAAATGGTATGTAAATGTTAGTGATTGTTTAAGCTTGACATATTGGCAAAAATATTCTTATAAAGTAGTACTATCTTTAAACAGCTTATTTGATGTTGATATGAATCAAATTACCTATTCTTTGGAGACATGGGAACAATTAAACCAGTCTTTTATTACGTTATTTCTTTATGCCTAATGAAGACGTGGTGAAACATTTACAGGCACTCTCCTCACTATGGCCTGTTTGTCCATTGACCCCAATACTGGTCTTATAACAATGCACTATTCATTGTTGGGAAAAATTTTTACCATGGTGACTCTTAACAATTTTATTTGTAATGCCAATGAAAAATGAGACTGTTAGATTATTGTAGCATGTTTTTTACAAGTTTTGAGTTTTGCTTGTATTTACAGCAGTTAAGGCTATGGCACCGCAGAGTTGTAAAAACTGCAGTCAGTTACTTGTGATCTAGACTCCTTTTTATTTTAAAGAAAAAGATTATAATTTTTACTTACAGGAATCAGTCACAAAGTTCCATTGTTTTGAAATATCTGTGTTAACATTTGATAGGCAGAATAAAGATGAAGGAAAGAAGCCAGAAGTTAAGAAAGTGGAGAAGAAGCGAGGTTAGTTACTTTACTTTCTAAGATGTATCAAGTTACACATAGAAAGGAAGTTATACAATTTTTCATGTGTAGGTTTTAAAAGGTCATTTTATATTCTTAAACCCTACAAATAAACTTTTCAAATCTCTAATGGATTCTACGTACGTTGTATTGTATTGTAAGTATAACCAGGTGAACGTGCTAAGGAGTCATGTTTATTTTAATGCTCATTATCTGATTAATTCAGATTAGTGATGTAGACAATTATTAAGACCATTTTTTTAAAATTACCAGATCTTTCCGTTATACTTCGCTAATGTTACACAGAAATACTGGTTTTGGAAAAACTATTTACTCTTTCACATTTTAATTTATAGAAACATCAATGGATTCTCGACTTCAAAGGATACATGCTGAAATAAAAAATTCACTCAAAATTGATAATCTTGTAAGTGTTTAATACTTCATTTAAAAATACAATGTTGCTTTTATAGCTTCATATTTTCTCACATGGTTTTATAAGTATTTAACATAAAAGGGACTATCACTGGTTGTTTTGTGCTGTCTTGTTTGAAATTTTGAAAGTAATCTTTACAAATAGATTTCAAAGGTTGTGGTAATTAACAGTTATGAAATTACTGTTTTGTGAAGGATGTGAGCAGATGTATTGAGGCCTTGGATGAATTAGCTTCACTTCAGGTCACAATGCAACAAGCTCAGAAACACACAGAGATGATTACAACACTGAAAAAAGTAAGCAATCTTAAGTCATGCAGATTTTAAAGTTTTCCTCAAAACCACTTCATTAAAAAGTAACATTTTAAAAAATCAATTAGGAAAATAATTATGAATGCGTATTTTGTTTTCTCAGATTCGGCGATTCAAAGTGAGTCAGATTATCATGGAGAAGTCTACAATGTTGTATAACAAGTTTAAAAACATGTTTTTGGTTGGTGAAGGAGATTCTGTAATCACACAAGTGCTGAATAAATCCCTTGCTGAACAAAGACAGCACGAGGAAGCAAATAAAACCAAAGATCAAGGCAAGAAAGGGCCAAACAAAAAGCTAGAAAAGGAAACAGGTATGTGGTAATGTGCTTTCCAAAAACTGGCTTTGATACATCATTAATACCTTAATCTACATTAAACTACAGAAAGGTCTGTTCTGCACTTAGCGTGGAACGTAGTCACGGTCAGCCTTATTATAGCTTGTTTTTGAAGTTTAAATTAGTAGTAAATACTATTGTTTACTATTACTAGACTTTTGAACAATGTGGGGTTTAGGGGTACCAACCCCCTTAGCAGTCAACAATCTCCATGTAATTATTGACTCCCCCAGAACTTCACTGTTAATAGCCTACTGCTGACTGGAAGTCTTACTAATAACAGTCAATTCACATTTTGTGTATTATATAGTATAGTATGTGCTGTACTAGAAAAGAAAAAAATTAAAAAACTTTACAGCATTTATTGAAATACTGCAGTTCAAACTCATGTTATTCAAAGGTCAACATTATTAGTAGCAATTCTTTTTTCATTTAAATTAGGAAAAATTCTTTCCTACACAAAAGTAGAGAGAAATGAATGTCTTATGACCATCACCCAGCTTCATCAGTTACCACCAAATGCCTATTGCTGTCTTATACCCCGATCAAGCTTTTCTGGGACAGCCAAGCAGATTATTTTGAAGCCAGTTCCAGATATGCCATTTGAACTACAGATATTTTAAGTTGTATCTGTGATGGACTCTTAAAATAGTCAGTACCATTATCTGTTCCCCATTTCTGTTAAACATCTTAGCAGCTGCTGCTTAATGTAGAACCCAGTACTCTAGAGTTGGATTTTTTTTCTCATGTATTAGGGAATGTTATATGTGTCCTTAAAGAGATTTTTTAAAAATAGATTTTATTGATTATGCTGTTACAGTTGTCCCATTTTTCTCCTCTTTACTCCCCTCCCACCAGCATTCCCCTGATTTCATGTCCATGGGGAGATTTGTTAATAAGATTTACATGGAGGTGCTCATTGTTTGCTTAATAACAGGGCACAATCATGTTAATTAAGAAATACTTTTTTTTACATTTTCTAAAATACCAGTAATGGCATATGTAAGATTTTACTGTGATTCATTGTTTTTTCTGAGAAATACAATGAATTATAATGGTCCAAACAGTTGTACCACCCAGCTTCTGATAACAGTAATGAATGGAATAATCAAAATAATGATCTACTTCCTGTACCCACAAATATATGTAGCAACCTTGCTTCTTAAAGTATGTGCCTCAGCTACCCTAAGGATTACAAATAAAATACATTATTAGAAATTTCATGTTGTATATTCTGAACTCCAGAGGACATCTTTACAAGTATTATTAGAGGCTTTAACACTTTTTTTCATTGGAATCCTTACAAAGGTTCAAAGACTCTAAATGGTGGCTCTGATCAAGACAGTAATCAACCCCAACACAACGGAGACAGCAATGAAGACAGCAAAGACGAGGCCAGCAGCAAGAAAAAGTGAGGATGTGTTTCAGTGGGTCGTAATGTGTGTGTTTGATTTTTAAATCATGTTCAAGGTTCAAATATAAGGGATTATATTTTGATCCCTCAGTTCCTGAATTCAGGAAACAAGATGCAAATCAAAAAGACAAAAGTATAAAAAAGTTATTTACAACTAATTTGCCTGTGTTCAAGGTTAGAGAGCCGGCCTGAATCCAGTTTTTAGAAATTATTCTTCCTTGAGTTAATTTCACTCATATTCATACTTTCTTGAATTGTGACAGGATAATAAAATTTAGATCTAGAATCTCAGGCTACTTTGTATTATGATACCCATTCTAGATATGGAACCATGGTTATTCAAGTGTAGGTTTGTTCCACTATATATTAATATATTAAGCCTTGGAATCAAGCATCCCTTCTAATTCTGAAATTCAGGGAATTCCTACATGGTGTGTATCATCCCTTCTTTTCATTTAGATTTGTAATATCCTGGTATCACAGGTATTAACATTTGCAAGTTATTTAAAGAGAATTCACGTTAGCCCTGGTGGGTGTGGCTCAGTGGGTTGAGTGCCGGCCTACGAACTGAAAGGTCGTGGTTTGATTCTCAGTCAGAACACAAGTGTGGGCTCTGTGGGCCAGGTTAGGGCCACGAGAGAAGCAACCAATTGACGTTTCTCTTCCTCTCCCTTCCCCTCTCTCTAAAAGTAAGTAAATCAAGTCTTTTAAAGAGAATTCATTTTTAAGCTGGAAATGATGGAAAGGGCCTAGGCTATGATACTGCCCTGAGTTACTGTGCTTGATCTGCATATATTTGGCAAAGAATAATTAAATATTTGGGTGATTTAAAAAAACATAATGCACACATTAATTTTCTCTTGAGGAAAAATGTCCCCTAACCCCAGTTGTCACACCTCTTCCCCCACTTTTCTGTAGGCCATCCAGTGAAGAGAGAGAGGCCGAAATATCTCTGAAGGATTCGACGCTAGATAACTAAGTTGACCAGCTGGAACATAAAGAACATTTGCGAAGTTTGTAATGGTTTTCATTTGAGATATTTAGACTGTTGAAAGTTTTAAATTTTTATAATAGGTTTTGATGTTTAAAACTTGTTTTGAGGGGGGGGGAATCCCTTATCTTTGTTTAAAAGTAATTAAATATTGGTTAAGTGTACTTGTGCAGTATTAACAACTACATTAAACAGTAAATGTGAGGGAAGATCCATTTAGGAAATGTTCAATTGCTTTTGCAAACATTGGTTGTAGCATATTTTCATTTAGTGTGTGTATGTTAATGTGTAATTGATAGTCAAGTTACACATTAGTGTAGCAATTTTTAAAACTGCTACTTGTATAAAACTTTTACTCTTTCTCGAAATATTGTGGGTTTTGTGCAGTTTTTACAAATATTGGATTTACCAGGCTGTCTTTTCACTGTTTGTGGTTTTTGTAGAAGTTATACATTTTTATGGTAGATAAAATGTTACTTCTATAAAATTATTCCCTTCTATCTAAAATTAACCTCAGTCTGCATTGTGCTACATTATTCCTGCTGCTTTGTAACAATGTGTGTGCTCTGTATGCCGTTTTGTATGACAGCTATATACCCAACTGACACTGAACTGACATTCTTCTACAAGGTACAAAACTCATGTTAACTTCAGAAACTAATTTAATTCTGTGGCTGGGAATTTAGCAGTCACAGGACTTCCCTGCAGAGAGCAGAACTGGTGTACATAGGAATGAATCTGGCCCTACGGGTTCAGCCAATCTAAGGTCCTTTACAGGCACTAGTAGCTGAAATTGAAAACTTAAGTGATAAAAGTTTATTTTTGGGACATTTCTGAATTTTTTAAAAAAGTCACACTCACTTAAGAAAGTTAGCAAGTAGTATTTTTTTAATTGGAAAGTAACCCATGATGTTTATGAAGTAAATAAAAGTAAATACTATATAAGGAAAGTAGCCTATTTAAAAACATGGCTATATCAGAAGGGAATTTTTATTTCTGCATTGCACATGTAACAGGATTGCAAAAAGTAGAAACATTAGTTTTCTCTGAGGCAGCAGGCAAAGGAATGGTTTGAATAGTCTGTATATTGACATATTTGGGCTAATCTGAGTGACCCAAGGTTAACACAAAAGAGTTAAGGCTAACTGTAACAGATAGTATGTCTAAGATCTCACAATTAGGTCAGTTGGTGGTTTTCAGTAGCTAAGACTATTTGTTTTGAAACTATGAATACAGGAAAAAAACTTTTAATACTCAAGTGTTTGCATGTGGCATAGATTGTATGCTTTGACCTCAGATAATTTTGTTTTCATCAATAGATGGAAAGTTGAATTATTTCAATAATTGGAATTTTAATTTTGAGAGGTCTTACAAGGGAACCTGGGGCTGACTCAGTGTTTTGAGGGAACTCTTCGTATTATATCTGTTTGGTCCTTAGGACAACTAAAATTTGGACACATTATTCTTGTTAAGCCATAAGTGTCAACATGTAAACTTGTTTTGATTAAATAATTTTTTTTAATCAAACTGTACTAGTAAATTACTTCTTTGCTATCTACAAAAATGTGCTGGAATTCTGGATTGGCTTCCAAGGGAGTAATTTCTTAGTTAACCTCACCAGAGAGATTGTGTTGTTTGGAGAGACTAGGAAACTAATAAGCTCAAAGTGATAAAAGTAAAGGGAATGTTATTTTTGGTCCATCCTCCCTTTTCTTCTGTGACCCAACAGACGTACACAGCTTACCAAGTATCATAAAATGTTCTGATTATGTGGCATTAAAACACAAGGTGCCTCCTCTATCTGAACCCTCATTTCAAGACATTTTTGTCAATAATTCACAAAACCTCAGAACTCTCTTGAAAGTCATAATCATCAAGAATGTTCAGAAGCATTGGCTGAATTTAAATGTGTATTTGGTCAAAACTCTACAACTGGAGAAGTCATTCAAGAGATAACTGAAATGAGAGAGCTAAGACCACTGCCTCGGACCTCAAACCCACTTTTTTTTATATGTGTACACACCACCTGTTTCGTTTTAAAAGAGTAAGTTATGCATGACTCAGCAGAATCAGTTGTTGATGGTTTTCTCAGCCACTTTGGAGAAATTTCAGGAGTACCATCTGAATTAGAGAATCTAAATCAGACTTTCTATGTATAAACAGCTTGAATGGAGTACCTCCAGCCTTACAGTTGCTATTATGTTGTGTGGTTTCAAACAGTAGGGCAATGGATTGATTGTAGTGTACCCATACACTTACCTGGTTGAAGACGCCGGGTCAAGGTGAGGTGGCCTTTAAAAGAACGATGCTTTTACAGGGCTCTGAAGGTTTCACTAGCAACTAACTTGGTTACACTGGCCCATGATTATACCTTAATAAAAGAACCTGCTAAACAGGCAGAAATGTATTCAAATTTGTGCTGTGTAATTCTCCAGTCTTAGAGATTGGTAAAGACATTGTGATGTGATTGGGAGAAAGGTCAAATTATCCTTAAAAGGTAATGAAGGCTGAAAAAGATGTCTCAGGAAATAGGCACTGCTTTTCTAGGCTGATTTTGTGCATGACTGACTACATATTAAAGTCTTAATTCATTTCTAAATAGAGGATATTGATTAATTCAAGTTCATGTTTTCATATTTGCTTTTCTTTAGATAAAATATGTAACTTCAGTCATGTCCTGTTTAATGTTGAAATTTGCAGCTATACAATCTCTGATACAAGATACCTTTATGCCTGTTTGGAAGCTGGGAGTTCCTTTTGGTGAGACCTGTGTATCTGATATCCAGTGCACTTGCAAATTCTGGAAGTGATCCGGTTAGGTTAGCCTTTTATATTTTACCAGGAAATGATAATAGATACCTGGGCCTTGTAGAATTGGTGAAAAGATTCACCTTAAGAACCAGCAGGACAACATTCTAAATAAATGATAAAACAAGAATTCAGTATTAACTGACCATCTTTATCTACTAAAATAAACTGGCACCACACATGGATTAATGCTTCTGTTATAATTCACTTTCTAGAATTTTTGTTTTAAGAATATGAAGTGATGAAAAAGAATAAAAGTAAAAAAAGTCCCCTGTATACAAAGTAAAAGCTGTAAGGAATGCAGTTTAAAAATAAATTCATTTTCCCTGAGGAACTTTGAGGAATTGGGTAAATCTGGTTTCCAACAGAATTTTAAATCATCATTTGAAACATGAAAGTAAAAATTTAGGCAATAACATAAACCAACCATGTCGAGACAACTTATTTACATTGATCCTCTGGCATATTGACTGAATCAGTAAGAACACTGCTAAATAAACTTGAATGGGGTCTCATTTAAGTCCATAAAACATTTAATGTCAACATTTTAAACATACAGGCTTATAGGCTTCATCACTTTTTGAATATGGTAAATGTCTATTCTTACCCATCCAGGAAGTGTGGAATCAGTTGAATTTATAAATGTAACCTAGAAGAAAGTGAAATTTTAAATGACAGTTTACTTTTCCACGCACACAAAGAAAACATTTCCAATAATATTTCCAAGTAGATACCGTAGCCATTTTCCCTGATGACCTAATAAACCTTGGAATTTATCACACTTGCCCTTTGGCCCAGAATGAGAGAACAGAATTATAGTAAGGGGGCCAAAAGAATGAGGAGTTGAGCCAGAAAAACTCTTTTCTTTTTGCACACAGAATACTGGGTATTACTGCCCAGGAATAAGTGAGCCAGAGCTAATGTTGCATAGGATCTTGCATTCCCATGTCCCAGTAGTCATATTACATGAGATTATTTTTTAGTAATAAAAATACTAAATTGACATACATTTTAAACTCTATTCCTGATTCACAAAAAGTTGTCAAGAAATGAAGGTTCGTTCAGCCCTGGCTGGTGGGACTCAGTGGATTGAGCACTAGCCTGCAAACCAAAGGCTCGCCAGTTTGATTCCCAGTGAGGGCATGTGCCTGGTTTGCGGGCCAGGTCTCCACTGATGTTTCTCTCCCTCTTTCTCTTCCCTCTCTCTCTAAAAATAAATACATAAAATCTTAAAAAAAGAAAGAAATGAAGCTTCAATTCAAATGCTACTTCTGTAAGGCTGAGTATATACTCAAGATCTCATTTATTATTCATGCAGTGAGTCTCATTTTCAAAGTCCTTCCACCACTTGATGTATCACTAATTGAATCCAATGACTAGGCAAACCACAGACTGGAAGAAAATCAATATGTATATCTGACAAAGGATTTGTATTCACAATATATAAAGCCTTCCTACAACTCAGTAAGATCAACAGATTTGAAAATGGGCAAAAAGCACTGAGAACTATACTTGGTAATAAATACTAAAATATATTTCTAAGCATTTAAACACACCAAGTTACTTTGTAAGAAAATTTGTAATTTGAACTTTGTGGAGGGCATAGGGGTAACTTTAGCTGATTGTTTCAGGTTGGTCCTGTTCTACAAGAGCACATTTTCTGTTATTAATTAAAGGTTCCAGGATCAACATAAGGATAAGCGAAGAATTCCCCCAGTTTGTTGCCTTCTGAATCATAGTGGAGCATTCGGAAGCAAACATCACAAAAGAAACACGGGTCATCTGGTGCAAAACTGTCATTGTTCGTCACCCATCTGTAGTTAAAAAAAAATGCATCATTACAATTAACTTTGTCAGCTGTAAGTTATGAAGTGTAATGATATATAAATATAACTCCCACTATTGTCTTTCATCCTAATAATTATAATCCTTCATAGGATTTTCTGTACATGCATAGATTTATCCCTGTCAGTACTATACAAGGCAACAGCACAACTAACACATACACTGCAGAATGCTGTTTCCCTGAGAGACTACTTCAGGCACAGAGAATACAAATCTGTAACAGAGACCATACACTTACCATGACATACCTATCCAAGGAACTGTCATATGAACACAATCATTTTCTTCTAAGGCCATCTTGAAAAACAATAAATTAGATGCTACAGATCCGATAACTTTTACGTAATTTATCTTTCTAACTGGTAAATGAGTGTTTGTTTGAAAACTCCAGGTATTTTACTTAGAATTCAGGATAAATGTTAAAAGAATTCATACAAGTGGGAAATATGAGCAACATTATTCAACTGAAATTTGGGGTTTTGACTGGAGATGTTATTAGTCACAAGTGAACATGTTATTTTTCAGTTTACCTAAATCCTGCACCTCATGGAATGTTACCTACCCCTGATTTCCATTTTGATCTAATAACTCCGATTTATGTTTTCCTATTTATCATTTGGAAAAGCACATTGTGGTACAGAATCCAAAACAAGTTGATGATATGTGTTTCAGTGTTCCTTTTCCTCTGGATGGTTTGTTGACTGATCCACAGTTAAAGAAATACTCAAAACGTGCACAATCACAGAACAGAAGTTTTATGAAACCCTATTTTGACCTCTAGATAGGAGATGGCTGTGTTACTTTTTCATTGAGGAGAAACTAGATGAAACTGATTTTGTAAACTGCGGAGAGGAGGCAGAAGGAACATGGCTCCCTGATGACCCTGAGCACTGTATCAACCAATTCAGTCTCACCTTTCCCTGGACTTCTGCCACACGTGATAATTAATTTCCTTATTGTTTAAAAATGTGGTGGTAACCTAAAGTAATCTGCAGCACTTCCCTAATAAAGAAATCCTTTATATTATTTATACCTCAAAGTGTAAGTCTTCGGACACAAAACAGAAATCTGAAATACCAAAAACCAAAAATACCTGACTATTGAAAACCAGTATCTCTAAAATACATATATATCACTTACCTAGCTGTGTACATTTTACAGACAAAACATTTTCTGGTCCATAGCCAATGCTTCTTGATAAGAAGGGGATAAAGTTTCCTATCCAAGCAGTCATCACAATGCACAAGCCTTTTGTTCATGAGAAAATAAATGAAGATATTAAAGGGAAAATTTTAGTGATCTGTAAAGAATCCAAGATATCTGTACCTCAACATTAACAATGTGTATGTGTGTGTGTGTGTGTATTTTTTGCTCACATAAGTTTTACATATAAAATGACTTGATACCAGGTTGACCAAACTGTGTTCCACAAAACACGTTCTCCCACAGAGCATTCTGGCTCAAACAAGGCCTGTGCAACTCCTCACACCCCTGCATGGTAATGCTCACTGTAACCTGCTGAAAGGAAGATGCTGTGTGCAGCATTTCTTGAATGTGTTCCATCAGAGAATCCTTGCTTTACTCAACACTTGGTACTCCTTCTTACAGAACACAGTTTGAGTAACTAATTGATCTTAGTTATCTAGCTATTCTACTGAGATTGACTGGTCATGTGGTACAACACAGCTCTCGATTACTGTCCTCTATTAAAATCCAAATCTAACTCTGGGCATAATGTAAAGTGGTGGGAGTTTAGTTTTAGGTATCAGAATTAAGAAATTGTGAGTGGAAATGAATCTGCACTGTGCTACTTATCAGCTGAGTGGCTCTGGGTAAGTCCCTTGACTGTGCTGGACTTCAGACTCTTCACCTGAAAGATGAAGGGGCTGCTCAGGGTATTCCAGTGATCTCTGGTCTCAGACAATTCTAAAATTTTATTCTTACTGTTATTTTTTTCAGCAAGAAAGGACAGCAATGTCACCATCAGAAGCTGACCAGTGAACTTTTAACAGTTTACTAATCAATAAACTATGGAATGGCACTAAATGATTAAATCAGCCTGTAAGATAAAAATGACTTTTAGTCTAAACTATGTTCCAAGTTGCCATGAGTTTAAGCAACGACACTGTATGTAGCAATATGCCTACACCACAAGAAATGTAAAGAGAGTAAAAATAGGCAGAATAGCTTATATAAAATTGAAAGAACACATTATTCAAGAAATGTATATAATTCTGAAAGTCATAAATTTATGAGGTTTATGTATTCTCTTGGCTTTTGCTGCAAAAATTCTTCTCAAGGGGCAACTGTTACACTCTTAACTGTTTACTTTTAATTTAGTTCCTCAACATCTCTCAGAACTACTATAACTTTGGTTAAATAGATACATAATGTTTAAATCATAACAAATTAATACTACCAACCACCTAAGGTAATAAAACACTGTATGTTCTTTTTACTGTATAACACTTTCTTTTCTAGGTCCTAATTCTCTCATGTTTGCGTCTGCTGAGCTTTCAGTGTTCCTGTCACCAGTTCAGTTCCCACAGAATGGTACAAATATTCTCCATCGGTATGCGCCGACCGGAGGTCTAGTAGCTCTGGACACCCTTCCCAAGTCCTCCATCCTGCTGCAGTCCTGGACTAAGCAGTTCTCCTGCTGCTAGACAGCCATTGTTCTGGGATTTCCCTTTCCTGTCTTTCTGAGGGTTCCATTTACATCTTAGCTATTCTGTTTTGTATTCCACGTTTTTTCTTTTTGAAGATCCAATCAATGTACAAGGTAGCTTCCTGAGAATCAGTACATGAGAGGTGAAGTTTTTGAGACTATTGACTGAGATCCAAAAGAAATGGAAGCAAGGACATTCTGAAGCATCAGTTCTTGTTACTGGTATAATAAATATATGGGTATAACACTGCTCCATAAAAAAGACTTAAAATGGTCTCTCAGAAGGAATCCAAATGAGGACAGAGCAGGGCTCATTCCTATATATTGTCCTTCAGAAATTGATTAATTCCTAAATAAGGACATGAAAAGCTTTATTCATGTGAAGAGAGAAGATACCATCTATATAAAATTATAAATAATCTTAAAACCTCATTCTAAACTATTTTAGTCTTTCCCACTTTAAATCTTTATGAAATCATTAAGACTTATTTCTCAACTATCAGAAATACTTGTCAACTATTAGAGTTATTTTTGTCTATCCCAGTTCCCTTTTATCTCCTTCAAATTTTGGCAAAAGACATGAATCTGAGAAATACAACCGCAAATTTGCAGCATGCCTATATGGTATACAAAGTGGATGACTACTACCCGAATAAAAGCTGTCTGATATACAAATGGTGATACTTTTAAAAATTTTTATAGATTTTTAACCATCTAAGAAACAGTAAAACATTTATTATATATTCTCCGAAATACAAACGAGAGAATACAAAGTTGATCACTAGGTGGAAAGCACTTATTTTTGCTGTTTCCAAGCCAAGCTGCACTGACGATTACTTTTACTTCTCATATTCAAAACAAAACAGAAACCTGTGCTTTTATACTGTGAAATAAAACAGAACAAATGTTCGGAGTACTGCCACTTACCTTATGTCAGTAATGACAATCACATGTTCACAGTCTCCCTGGTGACAGTACAAGTAAGGAAAACCCAGTTTAATATGTAAGTCATTGAAGGTGAAGTCTTCCATTTTTGCGGTCTGAAACTTTCCATAGCCTCTGTCATGGGACTCTGACCACTCAATGATCGTTCTGAGGAGGGGGAAAGACAAGGATGTATCATTACTCCACAAAAAATTTAAAATGACAGAAAATGGGCTAAGACTGCAGTAGTTCACAAAACCTGCCTCCCCCAATGAACCGGCAGTTCCCATCTCAAGATGAAAACCACAGTGCTTGATACATGTTGGAATTAGGAATTCTGAATTTTTGTTTATCCATTAGAGCAGCAGTTCTCAAAGTGTGGTTCCTAAGACCCTACAGAGGTTTGTGAGGTCAAAATTATCTTTACAATACTCCTAAAATGTTATTGCTGCCCTTTCAAGCTCTTATTCCCTCATAAATGACCATTTTTCTGGAGGTAACATCACATGGGTTATCACTTGAGATTGAATGAAAAATGTATAACAATGTCACTTTTCTTGCTATTTTATTTTGTTCTGAAAATTTTATTTTTTACAAAAATGTTACTATTGTTAATGTTTAACAGGATTATTTACCTTAGTCAATATTTAAAATATTTGAGTCTGAACTGTTAATATGATAAATATTGATAGCTATAACCCACATGAACAAAAGCTCTTTGGCATCCTCAATTATTTCCAGTATAAAGAAATGCTGAGCCCAGCAAGACTGAGAACTGCTATATTAGAATATAAATGAAAATGCCTAAATGAAAGAGAATTTACATAAATAATCAAATACACACACACACTCTCCAGTTGCTAGGACACTGATAATAAAAGCTTGGTCTAACTGCCTTAATGATTAGATACAGATGTTTCATGCTCTGTATTGAAGAAACCATGTAAGCCACCTAGAGCAAACAATCATATGCACTAAACAAGCAGAAAAATAGCGAAAGATTAACTTCCTACTGTCACCAACACAAAGAACAGACAATAAAGTGTTTAAGTGGGATTTAGTTCTTTTTTTCAGATGTATCTAAGGCTCAAAAAAGACTCACTATAATTTCTAAAATAGTTTTTAAAAAATTCTGGACAGCTGGCAAAGATCTTGAAATGGCTGACGTAAATTTTTGGTAGGAAAATCTTCTTGGAATAAAACTTTTGATGAACTTATGAGAGATAACTTTTTACCTCAAATCAAACAAAACAACCCAACACAATAATTCCTGGGCAAAGATGCTTCACAGAATAGTGAAAGGATTTGTGGAAGATAATGCCATTTTGAAAACTACAAATCAGAAAGACTTTGAGAAGAGTTTTGGAAACTGTACCTGCTCAAATCTCTGCACTCAGGGTACCTTTTATCATTGTAAAATGTTCCTTCAAAATAAAAGAAGGCTGATTTGTATAGGTCCTATAAGACAACAAGATGTTAGTGAGAGAATGCAATAATAAAACTGTTCTAAGTATTGATTAAAATTTTGTATGCCATAAAATCACACAAATGTTTAACAATAACTATAAAACTTCATAGAATAGGCTCAACTCATTTATTAATTTATTCAATATTTAATGGCAACTCTTATGTAAAAAATATGGTAGTTACCAGGTGTCAAGGTGTAAAATTTTATCCATTGTTATTTTATTCATTAGGTTTGATTTAAATTTGTAGTCTCCTGAGATTCAGAAAGAAACCCAAATAGAAATGAAATAAATATTATTTTATTATATACATACACAGCAATAAGTTAATTTCATTTTTTAAAGATTTTTATTTATTTATTTATTTTTAGACAGAGCATAAGGAAGGGAGAGAGGGAGAGAAACATCGATGTGTTGTTGCCTCTTGCACGCCGCCTACTGGGGACCTGGCTCACAACCCAGGCATGTGCCCTGACTGAGAATGGAACTGGTGACAATTTGGTTCGCAGACCAGCACTCAATCCACTGAGCTGCACCGGCCAGGGCATTATTTTAGATATTAGGACTAAAAACTAAACAGTCATATCTTTGGTGTTTCCCCAGTGTTAACAACAATAATCATGGAGTTATGTTTATCTGTCATTTTTTTAAATTTTCAATGTGCTTTTATAAAAACTCCCTATTTATATTTCCAGTAACTCTTAGGCAGGAAGAATGTGAATTTCTAGTCTTATTCAAGCAATCTGGCCCAGAGTACCATAGCCGCACAACCGGTCTGAACCCTTAGGTTTTTTACCTTTCAGTCTACCAGACTTTCCATCAGAGGGGTGGCTCTTAATCCTGACCACATAATGGAATCACAAAAGCATCAAAGAAAGACCAAGTCTCATCTCAGATGCATTAAATGAGACTCTCTGAGGATGTGGCTCAGGCACCAGTGTTGTTCCAAGCTCCCCAAGAAATGAAAATGTGCAACCAATGCTGAGAACCACTCTGTTAGACTTGTCTTTCACCATATGCTCAAAATTAACCTCCTGGAAGAGGGTTAAAAAGACCTGTGCTCTTTTCCTGAACCTACACTTCCTCCTTGGACCTGTTTCCTCACTTGTCAAATCAGAATACCTGGCATGCTGTGTTGCAGGATTATGATGAGAACCAAAAGCAGTTTATGAACTATAAAAGATATATAAGCTTCAGATATTAAAATAATTTTACCTAAAAATAACCTAAATTCTCTTGCTACTTCTTTAAAGCTTCTATTTTTTTAAATTGTCTCTGTTCCCCCACTTACAGATCATCTGGCGTTGGTATCAGACACTCTTATAAGGCTGGTTTTGCTGTTTTACCTCGGTCACCTCACTAAATCTCCCTGACCCATTTTTTCTCATATTTCTGTAAAATACAAGTAAAGCCATTACCTTCTTCCCGAGTGACTGCAGAGATAAAAGGATATAATGTAGTATAATACCATGTCTACTTGCTGTTAAAACTCAAAATCTGCCACTGAATATATTTCTAAACCTTCAAAGAGGTCCGCCAGGGCCCAACATAAAGGCTCGAAAGAAAATACTGCCTTATTTTGGAAACAAAAACAAAGTTAAGTGTATATAAAATTTTGTTCGTTACAAAGTGTATCTATAGAACTTAAGTTATTTAGGCAACTTAATGCTTTGACACAACAATAAATCAGAAAGGGAACTTTAAAATAACAAAAACATTTTCCATTTAAATCCTAAGTCACCCATTAAAAACTTTTCCCCATCTCAGTATACAAGTGGTTAAGAATAGGAGATAGGAATCATCTCAATACAAGTAATTTCCATTTTAATGGTAACCAGTGATACTAACTAGTTTCCCTGTTCTGTCAGCTAGTTTAGCTGACAGTTTTCCCAGAGGGGCTGAGAGTAGAGGATCAGCCAACCAACATGGAAAAACTAGTGTAAGAAGCTGTTTCTGTTATTAGTCTAATATAACCTGAGTCTACAGGTAGTATTTCCATTTTATAAACAAAGTAACTATCAATAACTAACACGATCATTTGAACACAGTCATCAGTTATATATAATTTTAGGCATCAGCTGGCCATTTATACTCCACTATCACTGACATAGGCTATAGTGGAACTACAGACACATTCCTAGGATCTGCTGTGAGGAAAGTGGTTAATGGGACAGAGTGCTGGAGAAGCTTGGGTAAGGAAATTTTTATAACTTGATTTATGTTACCATTTTTCCTATACCAAGGCTTTTTTTATAGTAAGTCTATACAGTACTTTCTTAAGTGTGCCTCTAAAAAAAAGTCTTAAGAGATTATTAACAACAACAACAAAAAAGACTTATCAGAGTAATGTAAAAAGATCAACAGAATCAGACACTAAAACATGACGAACCGCCCTGACTGATGGGGCTCAGTTTGTTGGGCATCATTCCACAAAGTGAAATGCCACTGGTTCATTACCAGGTCAGGGCACGTGTCTGGGTTGCAGGTTCAGTTCCCCGGTACCATACTCCAAAATAAATGTTAGCAAAACATATTTTAGACATAAGCTGTTAAAAGATATTTAGACTCAGAGAGCAAGCTGATAGCTATAGAGGGCTGGGTTGGGGGTGGAAGGATGAAGCAAAAAGGAAAAATGACTCATGGATAACAGTGTGGTGACTGCAGGGGGAATGGAAGTATAAGGGGGATAAATAGTAATGGAAAAAATACAATTGAAATAAATTTAAAAGAGCCCTGGCAAGTGTTGCTCAGTGGGTTGCCTGCAAATCAAAGGTCTCTGGTTTGATTCTCAGTCAGGGCACGTGCCTGGGTTGTGGGCCAGGTCCCCAGTAGGGGGTGTACAAGAGGCAACTGATTCATGTATCTCTCACACATGGCTGTTTCCCTTTTTCTTCCTTCCCCTCTCTCTAAAAATAAATAATTTTTTTAACTTTTTTAAGAAAAGAGACTTAAATATACTGACCCAACTTTCCTAGTCCTCTCACATACCAAATTAATTAAAGGCAGTATTTTATTCAAAAGTCTTATTTACTGGCTGGAATAAAGATTTTCATTTCCTCAATTACAAGAACTGCATCTCACTAATTTGTTCCATGACTGCCAGTGGAATACATGCCAAATAACTCCCTGTCAAAAAAAGCAGGATAGCCCTGGCTGGTGTGGCTCAGTGGATTGAGCACCGGCCTGCAAACCGAAGGTTCACTGGTTCGATTCCCAGGCAGGGCCAGATCCCCAATACAGGACATGCAAGATGCAACCACACATTGATGTTTCACTCCCTTCACTCCCTCTGTTTCTCTCTCCCTTCTCCCTCTCTAAATATGATTTTTTTTAAAAGCATAATTTAAGGACTTTCATTTTGTTAGGTGTTTAATTGGCATGACATGAGAAGATAAAATATTCTGGCAAAATGCTGAGAATTGTTGAAGGTGGGTGATAGGAACATAAGGGCTCATTATATTATTCTTTTCTTTGTGTGTATGTTTAAAATTTTCCAAGGTAAAACTGAAAGCCTGTGCACCAAGTAAACAAAACGGTAGGGAAAGGGTAGTCTCAAGCCAGGCATGACAACTAGGCAATGAAAGTACAAGGGGCTTTGAAGGCAAGTTGACAAGGGTCTGAACCCAGCCTCCACCACTGCCACTGCACACGGCCAAGTCGTGACAGTGCTCTGACCCACCTTCTTACCTGTAAAATGGTCATTCTTTCCAAAGAGAGAATATTGTACATTTAGTACATGGTAAATGCTCATTAGTCAAAGATATTATTTTAACAGACAGAGTAAACAGAAATAATGTAATGACAGACATGTAAACATTAAAACAGGGAAACAGGTTATGTAGCCCCCTATTAGAAACCTGCTGAAGGCATCAGCACTGATACACAAAACACAATAAACCAACAAAGCCTAGCTAAAAATACTCCCTAGGGTTCCTAGAACGAAGACCAATCCCAGATCTGACACAAACCACTTTGAGTAGTGGTGACATAATTGGAATTAGAAGATTGAATTCAGATTTTTCATATTAAATTGATCATATAAACTTTATAGTTACAGAGTTGTTTGGTTTTTTTTTTGTAGGCTTTAGAAATTTTGCAGATTCCTTCTTCTTTAACAAAAACAAACAAACTCTTATTTCCTGGTCTGCCTACAGCCTTAAAATTCTACTTGTTTCTCTTTAATTCTAATATTTATCGCTAAGAGCACTGAGATGGCAAACCTGAGGAACCCAAATCTCTTTAAACCATTTCGACATGAAACAACAACTCTGGAGTGAAATCTGTGTGTGAGTCTGGATGCTGGCTGGTCTCCATGCCAGTCACCGGGAAGACAGGAGCCCAGCCAGCCCGTGGGGCAGAGAGGTCCACCAAACAGTTTCAGGATGTTATCATAAGCACTGCAGTACACACAGGAGATGGTGCCAGAGTGGCAAAGAGAGGAGAGTCAGGGAAGACTGTATACCGTGAGTTTCGAGCTAGGTTTGGAATTATGAACATGAACTCACCAGCTGGATAAAGGAAGGGAAGGGCTTCCCACCATGCCCAAACACAGAGAGGCACAAAAAGGTATGGTATACTTGAGGAAGACAAACACATTTGTGGCTGAAGCGCAAGGTGAAAAAACAGGGGGTGAACAGCATGAAACGTGAAGGTGGGACTCATCACTACAAAAGGCCTTCAACGTCAGTCAGTCTAAGGAGTCCCACGGAGGTTTTCAGACTGAACACTGACACAACAGAGTTCTTTTTAAAGGCCTTTTTTTTTTTTAGAACAGTTTTAGATTTACAACAAATTTCAGAGGGAGTACAGATATTTTCTATAGCTGTCCCCACACATTAGAGCCTCCCCCATTATCAACACCATTCACCACAATGATGTATTTGTTATCAAGGATGAACCTGCACTGACATATCATAATCACCCAAAGTCCATGGTTTACCCCAAGACTCACTCTTGGTGTTTGTTTTGTTTTTGAAAGGCAGCTGGAGTGATATGTATAGGAAGGACGAAAGGTGGGAAAAACAGGAAGTCTCGTACTAAAATATATGGCAATGTAAAAGACAGGAGTTTAGAGCCAGTAGGGCAGAATAAACAGGAATAAAAAGAGAGAATGTTACCTGAAGAAAAGGGGAGGTGATAGGATAATGAGTTGAATTTTAATTTAAACAGATTGAGGTTTCTGTGGTTCATTCATTTATTCAACAACTACTTGGGGACTTCCTCTTTGCCATACATCATCAAAGAAAGAAAGATATATACATCACTGAACAAAACCAAACTCCTATCCTCAGAGTTTATATTCAAGTTAAGGAGGACAGACAAATACATACAAACACAAGTTAAGGAGGTCAAGTAGTGATGACTGCTGTTAAGAAAAATATGCTACAGAGGTTTCTCGAAAAATTAAAAATGGAACTGTCTTATGACCCAGTGATTTGATATCTGGGTATGTATCAGAATAAACCCAAAACACTCATTCAAAAGCACATATGCATCCCTACGCTCACTGCAGCATTATTTACAATAGCCAAGATATGGAGGCAGCCCAAGTGCCCATCAATAGATGAACGGATAAAAATGTTGTGGTACATACACACAGTGGAATATTACTCAACCAAAGAAAGAATTAAATCTTACTATTGGCGACAGCATGAATAGATCTACAGGGTGTTCAGCTAAATGAAATAAGCCAGACAGAGAAAGACAAATACCATATGATATCACTTACATGTGAAATCTAAAGAACAAAATAAACAAAACTGAAACACACTTATAAAGAGAATAAACTGATGGACACCGAGGGATGGGTGTTGGGGGCAGGGTAAAATAAGGTGAAGGGATTAAGAAGTACGACTGGTAGTTACAAAGCAAGCCCGGGGATGTCAAGTGTGGCAGAGGGAATACAGTCAATAGCACTGTAGTAACTGTGGATGGTAGCAGGTGGGCACCTGAATTATCAGAGGGAACGCTTTGTAGCCTATATGAATGTTTATCTGCTGTGCTATTCACCTGAAATGAATACAAAATAGTGTTGAATGCAAACTATAATAAAAATAAAATAAAATAAAAAAGAAAGAAAATGACAGCATGACCGGGGAAGAAAATACCAATCTGGATGCTATAGGGAGTGAGCTACCTGAATATCAGGGTAAAGAACATTCTAGGGTGAGAGAAGATAAAAAGGCTCTGAACAGGAGAAGCTTGCTTAGTATATGTGAGAATCAGTAAGGATGGCAGTGTGTCTGAAGGCAACAACTGATGAGAGGGTGTTAGGATATGAAGCTGGAAGGCAGAAAGGATCAGATAATGGACATTATGAGGACTACAATCAGGACCTGTATTTTATTCTAGATAAAAGAGGAGGCCTCTGCAGCTCTCACTGATACTTTAGAAATGTCATTCTGGCTGACACAGAGGATACACAGAAGTGTGAAGAGGCAGCAGTAAGCCTTGTCAGTAGGCTACTGTAGCAGTCCAGGCAAGAGACGATGGTACCTGCAAAGGGCCAGCAAGGCATGGGCAGAACCTGAATGTATTTTGAAAAGTACAGCCCTGGCTGGTGTGGCTCAATGGTTGAGTGCTGGCCTACAAATCAAAAGGTCATTGGTTTGATTCCCAGTCTAGGGCACATGCCTGGGTTGCAGACCAGCTCCCCAGTAGCGGGTGTGCAAGAGGCAACCACACACTGATGTTTCTGTCCCTCGTTCTCCCTCCCTTCCTCTCTTAAAAAATAAATAAAATCTTTAAGAAAAAAAAAAAGAAAAATAGAGCCAAAGTACTTATTGATGCCTTCAATGTGGGAACAAAAGGAGGCAAGGATGACTCCAAGGTTTTGAGCGTATGTAACCAGGTGCACAATGGGCAAATTCACTGAGATGAGGACCTGGGGAAGGTACGGATTTGAGGATGAAGAAAGAGCTAGAGTTTGCTTTTTTTGTCTTTTTAAGATTTTATTTATTTTTAGAGAGAGGGGATGAGAGGGGGAAAAAGACAGGGAGAGAAACATCAATTGGTTGCCTCTCCTACACACCCCCTGTGGGGATGGAACCCGCAAAGCAGGCATGTGCCCTGACCTGGAACTGAACTGGCCGCCTTTCACTTTGCAAGGCGACACCCAACCAGCTGAGCCATAGGGGGTCAGGGTTGGAGTTTGCTTTTGAAAATATTAAGTTTGAGATGGCTACTGGATATTTGATAAAAACTGCAAAGGAAGCTGTTGGATATATAAGTCTGGAGTTCAGAGACGTTGGGATTGGATATGTGCATCTAGGAATCCTAGTATTTGTAACTGTGAATCTAGACAAGACCACCTAGGGAGTACACACACAGAAGAAGTCTGAATATTGATTCATTTGGCTTAATAGCATGTGTAAGTCAGAAAGATGAGAAGCATCCAGCAAAGGAATTGAAAGTCAGTCAGAGAGGAGGAAAATTAAGTGGGTATAATGCCCTAAAAGACAAGTAAAGAAAGTGTTTCAAAAGGAAAGGAATGTTCAATTGTGTCACATGCTGACAAGAAGTCAAATAAGGTGAGAACTAAGCCTATGGCGGCACCAGTAAAGGGATTTTGGTGGAATGGTGGGGAATACCATTAGCTGGAGGGAGATAAGCTGTCAAGAAGTGGTGTCAGGATGGGAGATATACTACAGCACCTTCTTGTAATAATGGGAGGGCTGATGGAATATAAAAACTGATGATGCAGGGACAAGAGGGGATAATTATAAGAACAGAGTCCTTGGTTATGCAATCAGGGTGGAATCCAGTGGACACACAGACTGGCCTTACATGGCAGCCAGTTTGGTCCATTCATTGTTAACGGATGGGAAGGGAGGGTACATGGGCAGATGGGTAAATGTGGGTGAGAGATGACGGAAAATTCTTTTCTGATAACTCTATCGTCTCTGTGAAATAAACAGCTAAAGGTAAGTCAAGAGGGAAGAATGTTGGCAGTTTCAGAAGGAAGAAAACAGTTGCTTTGAAAAAGGGCAGTGTGAACAGACCACAAAATGCAATAAAAATGCCAGGCAGCACTGAGGCTAAGTAGAAATGTCCAGAGGGACTTAAAATAATGGTTTGGAAATCAGGAAAGAATGTGGCTACAGAGAGAGATTAACGAAGATTTGATTGCACCTAAAACAATTGAAACTGGGAGCAAGATCAGGGGAAGAATAAAAATAAGAACAGCTAAGGTAAAACCTAAGTTATGGCATTTACATGCCTGCTAGCACAGGAACCAGCAAAAACAGAGACTATGATGGCTCTAATCCATACTCTATCTCCATTCTACTCAATCCAAGTATCTTTTTACCGTTCTACAGGAGGAGAAGCTGCCCCTTAGATGGGCCAGTAAATCTGAGGTCCTCTGCTACTTGTACCAGGTAACACAGTTAGCTCAAGCTTGCCCATGATGAAATTCAGAAGGATCAAGGCCCTACTACTTTACTGAGCAAGGGATCCCTTCTAAAACCTTCATGGGTAACCAGCCTGCCATTCTGCTCCTTTCCATACTTATCCAGTGAGTATGTAGGGTTTCTTTGAGAGCATCACTGTGGGAAACACACTAGCAGCAAATGCTATGTCCCTGTTTGGTATTGGTCCGTGAACTGATAGGTCCTTCTAGGGCAATGAAATTCTCTGGTAGACTCCAACCCTTTGCTGGGGGGCAATTATGACAAACTCATACAGAGTTTGAAACAAGAGAGACTGAACAGCAAATTCAAATGCTAAGTGAAATCAAGTTCTAGCAACATGGAAAAGAGATCAATGAATTAAACAATTAGGTGCTTACTATGACCTTTGAAGAAGAGTATACAAACAATGGCTGAAAATGAAAAGAATATGAGGAAATCAAAATTCAGTATAGCTTAATCTTTGAAAAAGTCTTGATAAAGAAGAGGGACTAGGCAGGCTTTGAGGGAATGGTTTAAAAGAAGAAAGTGGAACTTCTGGACAAGATAGAGGCATAGGTAGACACACTGTGCCTCCTCACACAACCAAAAGAAGGACAACAACAAATTAAAAAAATAAAAAACAACCAGAACTGACAGAAAATTGAACTGTATGGAAGTCCGACAACCAAGGAGTTAAAATAGACACATTCATCCAGACCAGTAAGAGGGGCGGAGACAGGCAGCCAGGCGGAGAGGACTCGAAACAAGGCTGTGGCTGGAGGACAGGGAGGGCAAGTTGGCAGCTGGTAGACCCAGCGAGGTGGTGGCTTGCAGACTGGGCAGTCCCACATTAGTGTGCAGATAAACCGGGAGGAACAATTAGTACTGGTCAGACTGGTCAGAATGAGCTCCTGGGGTCCCAGAGCGGGAAATAAAGCCTCAAACCACAGACTGAAAACACTTTGTGAGGGCTGAGGTGGCAGCAGGAGAAACTCCCAGCCCCACAGGAGAGACCGCTGGAGAGGCCCACAGGGTCCTGGAATGTACACAAGCCCACCCACCTGGGAATCAGCACCAGAAGGACCCAATTTCTTTGTGGGAAGTGACTAAAATCTGGCAGAGAGTGGAGCAAGTGCAATTGTTCCCTCTCGGACCCCTCCCCCACATACAGAGTCACAACCCAGCAATGTGGGTTAACCTGCCCTGGTGAACACCTAAGGTTCCGCCCCTCACTACATAACAGGTGCATCAAGACAAAAAAAAATGGCCCAAATGAAAGAACAGTTCAACGCACCAGAAGAAATACAACTAAGCAATGAAGAGATAGGTAACCTATCAGATACATAGTTCAAAACATTGGTTATCAGGATGCTCCAGGAACTCACCGGGTACTTCAACAGCATAAAAAAGACCCAGGCAGCAATGAAGGTTGCACTATGTGAAATAAAGAAAAATCTACAGGGAACCAACAGTGATGGGAAGGAAACCAGGACTCAAATCAAGGGTTTGGAGCAGAGGGAAGAAAGAAACATTCAACCAAAACAGAATGAAGAAACAAGAATTCAAAAAAATTAGGAGAGGCTTAGGAACTTCCAGGACATCTTTAAAGGTTCCAACATCCGAATCATAGGGGTGCCAGAAGGAGAAGAGGAACAGCAAGAAATTGAAAACTTATTTGAACAAATAATAAAGGAGAACTTCCCTAATCTGGCAAAGGAAACAGACTTCCAGGAAGTCCAGGAAGCTAAGAAAGTCCCAAAGAAGTTGAACCTAAGGAGGAACACACCAAGACACATTATAATGACATTACCCAAGATTAAAGAGGAGAGAATCTTAAAAGCAGCAAGAGAAAAGGAAACAGTTACCTAAAAAGGAGTTCCCATCAGACTGTCAGCTGATTTCTCAAAAGAAACCTTGCAGGCAAGAAGGGGCTGGAAAGAAGTATTCCAAGGCAAGGACGTACATCCAAGACTACTCTATTCAGCAAAGCTATCATTCAAAATGGATGGGCAGGTAAAGTACTTCCCAGATAAGGTCAAATTAAAGGAGTTCATCATCATCCGACCCTTATATGAAATGTTAAAGGGACTTATCTAAGAAAAAGATCAAAACTATGAACAGTAAAATGACCACAAACTCACAGCTATTAACAAATGAACCTAACCAACCAATAAACCAACAAACAAACTAACTAAACAAAGAACTAGAACAGGAACAGAATCACAGAAGTGGAGATCACATGGAGGGTTATCAGCAGGGGAGTGGGAGAGGGAGATAGGGGGAAAAGGTACAGAGAATAAATAGCAAAACTGCTAGGTAGAAAATAGGGGGAGGTCAAGAATAGTATAGGAAATGTAGAAGCCAAAGAACTTATATGCACAACCCATGGACATGAACTAAAGTGGGGAGAATTTGGGTCGGAGGGTGTGTGCGGGGCGGAGGGGAATAAAGGAGGAAAATGGGACAACTGTAACAGCATAATCAGTAAAATATATTTTTTAAAAATAAAAGAAAAAAGCATGCTAGAAAAACCTTTACTTCCTTGGATTATTATAATTATTTCCCCTTGCTTTACTGGAGTACAAAAAAACCCCATCTTACTTTGCTGATGTGCTCAGGGGCTTGGTCAGGAGTATTGCTGAATTCCCCACCAATCTGGAGGTCACTGACACAGCAAATCGAATCCCTTAGTTCCGTAAGCTTCTGACTGCCCAATACCAGCATTGTCTGGTATGGTTTATGTTCCTTGTGCTAAAAATTAAACAGGAAATAAATAAGTGTCCCCTTAGAGACAAGCAGTTAAACTATCCTATCATGATCAGATATGAATTGTCACTGGTTTTCTTGACTTAAGTTATCCCCATAACTTGGTGTTTGATGTTTTCTTAAATTCTGTATTTGTCTATTTGACATTCACTAATAACAGGTCTAAACTAATAGTCAAAGTTGTTTACATCTCCTTTGTGATACAGAGCCTAAACTCTGAAACCAGCTCTTCCATCTAACTCTCACATACCAAACCAACATTTCATCTACCCTAAATCGAGGACCAGGTACAGATAACTAAGGACAACCCCTATGCCCCAGAGCCCACTAGAATTTCTCAAACCAGCCAACTCAAACTGTTTGCTCTGCCTTGCCTTGCCTTTCTTGCTGAAGCCCTAATAAAGGCTGTGGCCTATGTCCTCGCCACCCTCCTTTCTGCCTCCTGACACTGGAGCTTTCCCCTGTGGCAGTACACAGCACGGCACAGCCCCTCTCTCAGGAAGTATAAGCAATAAAAATCTTCTTTCAATGGCATTAGCCTCCAGTGTTATCACTCGGTCACTTCTGTACATTATAATCTGTGGGTATAACTGAGACACTTGGTCCAATGTTCTGAATGTTTGTGTCTGCCCAAAATTTGCATATTGCAATCCTAGCACTCACAGTGACAGTGTTAGGAGGTGGGGCCCTTGGAAAGTAATTCGGTCGTGAGGGTGTTCTCATAAGTGGGACAATGCTCCTATAAAAGACATCCCACAGAGCTCCCTACCCCCTTCTAGAGTGTGAAGTCTTCACCCTAGAAGAGAGCCCCAACCTGACCATGCTGGCACCCTGATCTTGGACTTCCAGCCTCCAGAGCTATCAAAAATAAATTTATATTGTTTATAAGCTCCCCAGTCAGAGTCATTTTGTTACAGAAGCTGGAATGAACTAAGATACGTAGCAATAAAACTTGTTTAATTTAAGCAAGTTTATAATCAAGAAGCTACTATAATGACATTAGAATTAAAAGCCTATGGACTATATAAGTTCATCTGCAGCACTGTCTTTTAAAATTTCCTAGAAGTTACCACAATGAAGTCAAGCAATCTATTCAGTACCCTAATGTCATAAACCCAGAAGTTCCATTTTATTGGTTTTGTTTTGTTTGTTTGGTAATTTGAGATCTTCATCAAACAAGACAATTAGTATTAACTATATTCCAGATGCTTCATAAAAGCCTATTTATTCACGAGTGCAGTTTATGTACAGTAATATTTCAATTAAGCCTTATCAAAGTTCATGCCATGGCTTTGAGGAATCAAAAATACATACACTCTGTATGAGATAGTTCTTTTTATCAGAACCTCCTAAGAATTCCTAGATACCCCTGACTTGTTGACTTTCTGCATTTTCATCAAAGAAGAATTGTCATTAGTTAAACAACTTTCCACATATTCTAAACTGGTGAATAAAAGTCACCCCACTCCTTCTAGGGGGAACAAACGCTCAAGACATGATAATAATTAGAATCATTGTGGATTTCCATATACTTGCAATTGCTTCTAGTGCAGAAACCAGGATATGCATTCTAACACTGAAACTGCAATCCTATTAATCAACAGATTATTTGAAATTTGACCTATTTATAATATTCCTTATTAAAACAAAGAACTCAAGAATATAAGCAGAATGCCATATAAAATAGCATTTGATGGCATTTATTTTGAACCCTAGGAATACAGCTCTTCAAATAATTAAACCATCTGACGAAAGTCATTCGCAGTGTCTGTGAAATCCAAAAGGTTTTACTACTGACCTTATGAAATATAACCGGGTACAAGATATTCACAGATAGGATAAGTTCCCCTTCTTCTATCATGTCTGCTGGATTTTCAGGCTTTTTCCCTATGGCACGTGACTCCTGAGGGAGAAAAACAAATGAACAGGAGACCTTAAAATCAGACACTGTGACTCGGGTAGGAGGCAGTGTGGGACAACAGCTGTCAGCAATAGCTGAGCCAGACAGCCCCGATTCTGACTCCAATTCTACTCCAAGAAAATTGTTACGACCTCTCTAAGCTTTAGTTTCATCTTCTGTGAAACACAGAAAATACTTGTTTTACAGAACTGCTGCTGGGAATGTGTACATAAAGCATCTAGCGAGATGTCTGGCACTAAGGGCTCACCAACTGATGACTGCAAAATAACATACCACAAATATTCAACTAAATACAAAGAAGGCAGGAATGCGGGAATTGAGGAACAGAGATATATACGGCATACAAACAGCTAAATAGAAGTTATTACTTTAAATAAAATGGACCCAACTTTCCTATTAAAAAAGCAAAAAACTGGCAGACTGGATAAAAAGTTTGATATATATATATTATATATAATATATATATTCCCTAAGAATATATATGTATATATTCCCTAAGAACATATATATATTCCCTAAGAGAATAACTTTATTTAAATATTTACTTTATTATCTTTTTAATCCTCACCTGAGAACATTATCATTTGCTTTTTTAGAGAGAAAGGAAGGAAGAGAGAGAAACATCAGTGTAAGAGAAGCATCAACTGGTTGCCTTCGTTCTCACCTAGATGGGGACTGCAGGTGCCCAAGCCGGGACCAGGGTTGAACCCGCAACCCTTTGGTTACTAGACAATGCTCTAAGCACTGAGTCACACCAGCCAGGGAAGAGAGACTCACTTGAGATATGAAGACACAAAGAGGTTGAAAGTAAAAGGATGGAAAAAGATACTCTATGCAAACAGTAACCAAAAGAAAGCTGGGGTGGTTATATTACTGTCAGGCAAAACAGACAATTAAAAGAGGTTACAAGAGACAAAGAAGGACATATATATCGGTAAAAGGTGCAATACAGCAAGAAGATACAGTAATTATAAACATATATACAGCTAAAGCAAAACCCCACAATACATGAAGAAAAAAATTGACAGAACCGAAAGGAGAAATAGACAGTTCTACAGTTAATAGTTGGAAATGCCAATACTTCAATTTCAATCACTAGAAAAAACAGACAGAAAATTAATAAGGAAACAGAAGCCTTGAACAACACTATAAACCAGTAAGACCTGACAAAGAGAACACTCCAACAGTAGCAGAATACATGTTCTTCTCAAGTGCACAAGAACCATCCTCCAGATAGACCACCAAGTCTTCATAAATTTAAAAGACTAAAATCATAAAAAGTATCTTTTAAAAAAATAACACAAGTTATTTTTAAAAACTTTATTTATTGATTTTAGGTAGAAAAATGAAGGGAGGGAGGGAAGAGGAGAGAAAGGGGGAGGGAGAGAGAGAGAGAGAAACATCAAATTGTTGTTCTCCTTGTTTATGTACTCATTGGTTGACTCTTATATATGCCCTCACCAGTGATCAAGCCTGCAACCTTGTCATATTGGAATGATGCTCTAACCAACTGAGATACCTGGCCAGGACTAAAGTATCTTTTCCAATCACAACTGATGAAACTTGAAATCTGTAACAGCAAGAAAACTGGAAAATTCAGATATGTGGAAATTAACAAACACACTCGAACAACCAGTGGGTCAAGAAAAAATCATGAGGGAAATTAGAAAATACCTTGAGACAAATGAAAAGGAAACACAACATAAGAAACGTATGAAATGGCCCTGGCTGGTGTGGCTCAATGGACTGAGTGCCAGCCTGCAAACCGAAGGGTGGCCAGTTCCATTCCCAGTCAGGGCCACATGCCTACGTTGTGGGGCCAGGTCCCCAGTTGGGGGCATGCAAGAGGCAACCACACATTGATGTTTCTCTCCCTCTCTTTCTCCTTCCCTTTCCCTCTCTAGAAATAAATGAATAAAATCTTAAAAAAAAAAAACCCTGAAATATAGCAAAAGCAGGACAAAGAGAAACACTTAGAGCTATAAACACCTACCTCAAAAAGAGTGTAGTAATCTGAATGTCTACCTTAACAATACGAAATCAATAACCTAACTGCAAACAAATAGGAACTAGAAAAAGAAAAGTAAACTAAACCTGAAGCCAGCAGGATGAAATCAAAACTGACTCAAGAAGAAATAGAAAATATAAATAGATCTATATAAGTAAAGGCTGACTCTCCTAACGAAGAAGAAGCCCAGGACTAGATTACTTCACTGATGAATTCTGCCAAATAGCAAAGAAAGGTAACAACACCAATCATTCTCCAAGTCTGAAGAAGTCTTTAGAGTTGAGGGAATACTTCCTAACTCATTCAGAGGTGAGCAAACTAATACCAAAATTAAACAAAGACACTACAAGAATACTACAGGCCAATATCCCTCATTAATATAATTGCCAAACTAAAAAAAATACTAGCAAACTAAATTCAACAGCATATTAAAAAGATTATACACCGCAAGCAAGTTGGACTTATGTTCAGGATGAAGGATAAGTTCAACACATACAAATCAACCAGTGTAATATAGCACACTAATAGAATGATGGGGGGACCCATATCGTCATCTCAGCTGATGCGAAAGAAAGCATTTGACAAAACCCAATTCTCTTTTTATGTTAAAACTCTAAAAAAACTAAGACTAGAAGGGAATTTAACAATGATAAAGGCCACATGTGAACAAGTCACAACTAAAATCATACTCAATAGTGAAAGACTGATGCAAGAATGTGTACTTTCCACCTCCTTCAACAGAGTTCTAGAAATTCTAACCACAGCAAGGCGGAGAAAGGGAAAAAAGGAAAGAAGAAAGAGCACGTGAGCAACTGAATCGGAAAGAGATAAAATTATCTGTTTGCAGAATCATGACATGCATAATGTTCTATGTACAAAATCCTTAACAATTCACACAAAAAGCCCTGTTAGAACTAATAAAGAAATTAAACAAAGTTTCAGGATATAAAACCAAACCACAAAAGTCAGTTGTATTTCTATACAGTAGCAATGAATAATCTTTGAAAAAAATATTAAGAAAACAATTCCATTTAAAATAGCATTGAAAGGAATAAATTTAACAATAGACATGCAAGACTTCTATATAAAAAAACTATAAACCTTGCATTTCTGCTCATGGATTGAAAGACTTAATACTGTTAAGGTGACACAGTACCCAAATGACACATAAATTCAATGCAATCCTTATCAAAATCGCAATTTTTTTTGCAAACATAGAAAAACCCATCCTGAAAACAGTTTTGTAAAAGAACAAAATTGGAAGACTATCATTTCCAAATTTCAAAAATGACTGCACAAAGCTACAGTAATCAAAACAATGTGGTATCAGGATAAAGACAGACATATAGACCAATGGACTAGAGAACTCAGAAATAAAGTTAATATGCAACCGACTTTCAACAAAGGTTCCAAGACCATTCAATAAGGAAAGGACACTCCTCAACTTGTGTCCTTGTGCCCAACTTGTGTCCAAAAGAAAAGTGGACATCCATATATAAAAGAATGAACTCGAACCTTTACCTAATAGCATATATAAAAATAACTCAAAATGGATCAAAGGCTTAAACTAAGAGCTACAATCATAGAACTCTTAAAACAAAACATAAGGGAAAATATTCAAGCATTGGATATAGCAATATTTTCTTTAGTATGACACCAACTGCAAAGATAATAAAAAGAACAGATAAATTCAATTTCATCAAATTTTAAAACTTTTATATATCACCCTATTAAGAGTACGAGAAGATAAACCATAAAATGATAAAAAAAATTCCATTATATATATGGCAAGGGTCTAGTATCGAAAATATACAAAACCCTGGCTGGTGTGGCTCAGGGGACTGAGTGCCGGCCTGCAAATCAAAGAGTCGCCAGTTCCATTCCCAGTCAGGGCACATGTTCCCAGTAGGGTGCACTCAAGAGGCAACCACACCAGCCCTTCTCTCCCTTCCCCTCTCTAAAAATTAATAAAATCGTTTTTTAAAATTCACAAAAAATTTTAATAGACAGTTCTCCACAGAAGATATACAAACCAATAAACACATGAAAAGACTGCCAACATCACTAATCAATTGGGAAATGCAAATAAAAACCATAACGAGATACCATTTCCCACCCACTAGGATGGTTATTATCAAAAACCAGAGAATGACATGTTGATGAGGATGTGGAGAAATTGGAACCTTCCTGCACTGCTGGTGAGAATAAGAAATGATGCAGCCACTGTGGGAAACAGTTTGGTGGTTCCTCACAAAGTTAAAATAGGATTACCACATGACCAAGCAATGCTCCTCCTAGGTATATACTGAAAAGAACTGCAAATGAACTCATACTTGTACACTGATGTTCACAGCAGTATTATTTACAATAGACAAAAGGTAGAAAAAATACAAATGTCTACCAAAAGATGAATGGATAAACAAAAGGTGTTACATCCATACACTCAAATATTATTCAGGTATAAAAAGGAATAAAGTTCAGATACATACTATAGCACAGATGATCCTTTAAAACATGCTAATAAGCCAGAAACAAAAGGACAAATATTGCATGATTCCCCTTACATGAAGTATCTATAACAAGCAAATTCACAGAGAAAGTAGAACAGAGGTTGCCAGGAGTTGAGGAAGGAAAAAGGGGGAGTTACTGTAATGGTCACAGAATCTCTGCTTGGAATGATAAAAAAATTCTGGTGATATTTGCAAAGCACTGTGAATATATATGCCACTTAAACAAATGTCTAAAAGTTGTTAAAACAGTAAATTGTTACATAAACTTTAACACAACAAAAAATAAGTGAGAGAAACAATACATGCACCTATACACTATTAAGTGCCCAACACCATGTGTGGCACACTGTAGATTTTCAAGATGTCTATCAACACATTCCTCATTACCCATCATCTTCGATTTTCTGAGAATTTTACACGAGAGATGATGGATTAAGGAAGAAAGTAGTGAAACTAAGATCAGGAGCAGAACAAAAATACCAAGAATTGAGTGGTGAAAAGGCACGAATTTAGCCTAACACAGAGCAAGACCAAGCTAAACCCCAAAAATAAAGACAGCACTGATCCATATGGCTCAGTAAGTTGGGTACCATCCTGCAAACCTGAAGGTTGCCTGTTCAATTCCTGGTCAGGTTCCATGACTGGGGTGCAGACCAGGTTCCTGGTTGGGGACCTGTGAGAGGCAACCAGTCAATGTTTCTCTCAGACACTAATGTTTCTCTTTGTTCCTCCCTTCCCCTCTCTCTAAAAATAAATAAATAATAAAATGTTAAAGAAAAAAAATACAGACAGAGATTTGAGAGTAAATTATGTCATCACTTAAATTCTGAGGCTCTTTTTCTTCTACTACTTCCCCAATAGTTTCTTTACTTTGCTTTCAACTAGGTATAAAGTCACCGTACAGTCATCACTAACATTCACAAAATGACAGAGTTTACTATTTCATGGGAAAAGGTAAATAAAATGACTCTTACCATCTCGTATGCAAATGTTTCTTGTCTGCAGACTCGATCTATCGTTATTGTTTCTTCTCGATGTTCCAAAAGCCTCTTTCTAACCCTGTCATAGATATAAAGAAAATCAAACTTCAACATTCTTTACTGGGGCTTCAAACGCATCTTTGATATTTAATTTTTTATTTTGAAAGAATTTTAGACTTAAAAGCTGCAAAAATAGTACAAAGAGTTCTCTTCTGTCTCTCATCTGGATTCCCCTATGTTAACAGTCAGGGCTCTAGAATAATTATCAAAACCAGGAAATTAACATTAATACAATATTATAAACTATAGACTTTTTTAGAACTTAACAAATACTTAAATTTAATGCCTTTTTTCTGTCCCAGTATCCTGAGTAGGAAACTACATTGCATTTCTCATGTCTTTTTCCTGCGGTCTTTCACAGGTCAGCAGTCTCTCCTTGTCTTTCATGATCTTGACACTTCTGAGGAGCTCCATTCAGTTATTCTGTGAGTGCCCTGCCATTTGGGTTTGACGGCTGTCTCCCAAACAGCAGTCAATGATTAGAGTAAGCCCATACATTTTTCTTCTGTTGACTTTATTTTCGTTTAAATTTGTTTTATTCTTGTTTATTCTGCAAGAACATTACAAGAACACCCCAGCTGGTGTGGCTCAAGTTGGTTGGGCATTGTCCCATAAACCGAAAAGTTGCTGGTTCAATTCCCAGTCAGGGCACATGCCTGGGTTGCAGGTTTCACCCCCAGTCGAGGTGTGTAGGGAAGGCAATCAAAGTTTCTTTCCCACTGAATTCTCTCCCTTTCCTTCCCTTCCCCTCTCTCTAAAGGAAAAATAAACACACAAACAAAAATAAAGTTTAAAAAAAAAGAATATCACAACAATGATGATGTCCTTCACTCTACCATCATGAGGTTCAGGATGTTCATACTGGGTGAGGCAAAAGCAGGTTTACAGTTGTTCATATGGAAAATAATACAATAATTAATAAATAATAATACAAGAATAAACTGTTCCATGCACTCAAACTGTAAACCTACTTTTGTCCTACCCTGTAATTAGAGTTATTAGCTCTTGTGGAATGTTGTATTTTCTCCAAGTTTGGCAACTGTCTTTTGACTTTATTTATGGTGTTCTTTTAACATGTAAAATTCTTTATTTTTATGCAGTTAATTTTATTAATCTTTTTCTTTTATTGCCTCCAATTTTAATCACACTTAGAAAGCCTTTCACTATATCGAGGTTTGTATGTTTCATTCTCTGTATTCAATTTCTAATCCATTTGGAGTTTATTTTTATGTATAGTGTTGTACTAAATTTCCATACCTATTTAAATATAACTGAACTCTTTCTTCTATTCTACGTTTTTTTGGCTATTTATAAGCTAACCCACTGTTTTCATTATAAAGACTGTAGTATATTCTAGTGTCTGGTAAAAATCACTACACCCTCACAATATCCCCCCCAGAATTTTTCCTAATTATTATTGCATATATCCCATATGAATTTTATTATCAACATGTCTAACTCCTTACAATAATCAATACTGCTGGTATTTTTATTTGAATTACACTTCATTTATAAATTAACTTAGAAATAACTGCCATCATTATAATGTTTAATATTCCTACCAAGGAACAGAAGATCTCTTCCAATTTTTTCAAGTCTTTTTCTCAGTCTTTCAGGAATGTTTTGAAATTTTCTTTATCTAATTTTACACATTTCTTGTTAAGTTTATTCCTTAATATTTAAACTTCTTTTTGACTACTGTTAATAAGATTTTCTTCACCATTCTGTCCTGTTTGTTTTTTTGTATGTATGAAGGCTATTGTTTCAACTTTCATCCTGCTATTATACTAGACTCTTGTTTTTCATGTTTCACGTCTATTTCAGCAATGATTTCTTCAGGATTTTCCAGGTATACTATTATGTCATTTGCAAAAGGAACTAGTTTACCTTCATCTACTCTTGCCAACTTACATAGTTAATACTTACAGCACAATGTTGCAAAGTAGTGGAGATAATGGACATGCTTGCTTATCCATTTCTCTATTAAACAAGATACTAACTTTACAACTGAAGTATATATATTTTACCATATTAGAACAATAACTCTACAACTTCCATTTCCTTCGGAGTTTTTTATCATCAATGGGTACTGAATTTTATTAAAGGCTTTTTTAGCAACTCTGAAAATAATCAAGTGATTTCCCCCTGTAGATTCATTAATATAATATATGATATTAATAGGTGTCCTAAGGTTGAACCAACCTTGCATTCCTGGAATAAATCCCACTTGGTCCTGGTATAATTTTTTCTTCTTCTTTCTTTCTTATTTTCATTTTTTGAAGATTTTATTCAAACTGGCAACCCTGACTTCTGGCCAAGATGGAGGCATAGGTGGAAACACTGTGCCTCCTCACACAAACTGGTGACCCTTTGGTTTGAAGGCTGGTGCTCAATCCACTGAGCCACACCAGCCAGGGCAAATTTTTTCTTTCTATGGTATTCAACTGTCTGCTGATATTTTCTGAATGTTGAGTGATATTAGTCTCAAGTTTTCTTTCTTTGTAATGTCTTTTTTTTTTGACTTTTTTCTATATCTTTGTAATGTCTTTATCTAGTTTAAGTATCAGTGTTATATTTGCTTTATAAAAATTATTAAGAAAAATTTTTCCTTTCAAGGTCCTAGAGCATTGGGACTATCTGGTCTTTGAATGTTTGGCAGAATTGTTCTGTGAAACTATCCAGACCTGGAATTTTTGTGGGACAGTTTCTTAAATAACTTTCCCTATTTTTCTATGAAAACTGGTCTAATGTGGTTAATTTCAGTAATTTGTATTTTCTTAGGAAGTTATCTACTTCATCTAAGTTTTCAAATTTATTTCTGTAGAGCAGGAATCAATAAACTCTTTTGGTACATGTCTAATTTATCTGTGGTTCTGTTTAGATAAATATTTGTTACATTTTAAATATGATAGTTTCAAAGAACTTCAAAATAATCCCAGCTGAGAAATGCTGTACTAACTCCTTTCACATTAGATTTTATATAATTCTACCAACATCTCCTATGGAAGGGATGACAGGACAATCAAGGAGATCCAGTTCATCCCGTAAGAGAAAACAGCCAGGGGAAGCAAGTTAAAGTAGTCTAAAAATTACTATTGAACATGACATACTAAAATCATTATAAGCCAATTAGTATGTTATTAACTATAACAAAAAATAGTATGCTTTGTTATAATTATCATTAGCCAATCTCTAAAAATCCCTTTCCTCAGGTTAATGGAAATTTCGTTTATTCCATTCATTCCATAAATACCTACTGACTCTCCAATTATGTGCCAAAGTTCTAGGAATTGGGGATATAGTAGTATGTGTGACAGATATAACTTATGAAACTTAAGTCTAACCAGAAAAATACAAAATTAAACAGGTATATTGTAAGTGTGATGGGTATCTTAATAGAGAAGTATGGGGGCTCCATAAGCATAAAAGGGGTGCTAAATGAAGTCCTTAACCCCTCAGCTGAGACTTGAAGGGTAAGTAGAAGCCAGCAAGACCACGAGGATAGGGACTAGTAAGTGCTGCAGGCAAAGTG
The DNA here is from genome assembly GCA_004027735.1 of Carollia perspicillata. Lineage (NCBI taxonomy): Eukaryota > Metazoa > Chordata > Mammalia > Chiroptera > Phyllostomidae > Carollia > Carollia perspicillata. Next base: position 55,093 of record PVKM010001453.1, read on the forward strand.
CTGCCAGGGCTGAGAGCACATTCCAGGAACTAAAAAAGAACTGTAGTGTGGCTGGAACGGAGCAGAGACAGAGCTAAAAAGACCAGCAAGATCCATTCTGTAGAGGCCCTGTGAGCCACTTAAGAACTCAGGACTTCTGCCTAAGAGCCACTTAAAGGTTTTCAGCGAGAGTGACACAATCAGTTGTGTGTTTTAGAAAAATCCAACTAATCAATCAACAATAGTTGAAGAGCACCAAGTGCAGCAAAACAGTATGACAGGCTTAAGGGCAATGCACAAATGAAAAAGTTTGGGAGCCTTAAAGGCTCCATTAAAAAAGACTTTAAAAATGTTAGAAGGTTCCTAGACATTATAAGTACACATACTCCTGAAGGGAGAGATGGGGTTGTAGTAATGTGGAAAGTAATCTTCAGGCCTCGGACACTGATTAGTTTTCAGATGGGAGAGGAGCCATATGTGTCCTGAGCCATTTGAAAGAGAAAGTGGTTGAAAATGAATCTAGAAAGGCAAATTTGAGCTATATTATGTGGAAGGCTTCAAAAGTCTAAGTAAGGAGTCTGAAATCTGTCTATAGAAGGAAGGACAACTGACAATTTCTTAGCAAATGAGCATGTTCAAATGATAGCATGATGAACAAATGAGGAGAGAACACGGGACCCAGGAAAGAAAGGACCCTTTCTTTCACAGTGCTCCAAATGTTACTGACGTCAGTACAGTGGGAGCAGTAGGGAAGGGAAACAGATTTGGCAGCTATTACAAAAAAAAAACCAAGGCAGAGTTAAAATGCCTGCCTGAATTTTTAGACTTTTATTGTGCTTGTATTTTAATTCCATTTTTCTAGTAATTCATTTTTATCCTATTTTTATACAAGTGTGGCTCTGTCAAAAAATAAAAAAAAAAAACCTGATCTTTTACAAGGCAATTTGAGAGGTACTAACAAGAGTATTTAGCTTGCACCTGAAATCTAACTAGATTACTGTACCTTTGTAAATACACATATAAAAATAAACACTAATCTGAATATGGACTGGTTATTAGAGGTTATGTATTTGCTATTAATTTTCTTAGTTGTAATAATACCACTCTGATAATGTAGGAGAATGATACTTTTAGGAGCTACATGCTGTCTGCAACTTACTGAATGGGTTCAGCAATAAAATTAGACACACAGCAGGTATCTCACAAATAACAGCTAAAGCAAACATAAGTGAATGTTAACAATGGTTGAATTTAGGGGGTGGGATGACAACAATTTTTGAGTAATGCTGAGAAATATTTAAATAAGTAGCACATAATGGCATATAATAAAAGCAAGGTCTTTCATACCCCAAAGTCACTAAGTCAGAATTCTCTGGGATGACTTCTGGGTCCTCCTCTTCCTCAAGGCACTTCAGTTTATCAAGGCTAAAATAAAAAAGGAAAAAGGAAAAGCAATCATGCATCTAGTCTACAGAGAGTCAGGGTAGTGTCCTAAATACATCGCCGAATAATTAAGTCACATAAAATCCAGCGGGCAGCTCAGAGGAGGCCAGAATTCAAGGCAAAGATTTCTGTGCCGATATTCTATACATAAAAGCATATACCGTCGACTGAAGGAGGCCAATACTGTGTTAAGTGAAGAAAAATACATTTTTAAAAAGTTATTTTTGTATTTTCATCCCAACTAAGGCACCTGGGGAGTAAATTTCAGTGATAGCATACCTGGGAGGTCCCCAAAGAGACCACAGTTAATCAAGGTTTTAACACTTCTCTTCCTGCCTTACTCCTCTATTGTCAAAGCATCTGTCAACCGCAGGTACGCGTCGCTGTTACTGATTGCTTTTCTACATTAACATGCACTTTAATAATTAGCGAATAGAAAAATTAATGTTTTATGCAGCTCTCTCTTCCCTGCACTCCAACTTGTAGAAATTGTGCATTCCCATCACCAATCCTCTCCTGATGTTCCAGGAAGTGTACTATAGGCCCACCCAAGGAAGGATCCCAGGGAGCACAGGAGCAAAGCTGCACCCGCTTTGGCCCCAAGCAGCAAAAGCCCCTCGGCCCGCACTCACCCGCAAACTGCCCTCAGCTCGGCAGCCGCCTCCATACTGCAGCCCAGATCCCGGGCCACGGTGGCATCCTCCCAGGCGGAGTCGGCGACCCCTTCTCGTTCAGGCAGTGCGGATGCCGTCGGCTCCTTCAGCGACAAATCCCCATGCCCCCGCAGCCGGCCACGCCACTGCTCCCCGAAGGTGCCCACGTGAAAAGCACGCGTGTTTAGTTCGGGAACCTCATACTCTGGAAAGTTGCAGCCGCCACTGTTAGGGACCGGGACCTGCCCGCTGCTCACCCCGCTGCACATTGGGACACCGGAGTTGCCTTCAGCCATGTTCACTCCACTCCCTTCCCAGAAAAAGCCAGATGATCAAGGCCTTGCGGAGCGTGATGGGACCTGTAGTTGCACGTGGCCCCAGCCGGCGAACCGCGGGACTGCGCAGGCCGAGCGTCAGACACTACATTTCCCGTCAGGCCCCCGACCAGCAGCACCGCGGGCAGCAGTGTTCAGGGCAGATCGCATTGTTCTCCGCTCGGGGCGGTGCGGGAGGGGATTGAGGTTTTCCGTCCTCCGCAGCTTTTGGGGTTCGGCTACCAGGCCCCACAGTTAAGTAGGCTCGCTCTTTGCTGGACGAGGCGGCGTCCACATGCCTTTGGGTGTCTCTCCTCATCTTTCTTCCGCCCCAGGGTGCGGGACATTCCCTCCTCTCCGAGGTTGGTGGGCTGCTCTGCAGCCTCACAGCGTCAGAGCCAACGAGACAGGTGGGCGTGGTCGAGATGGGGGACCTTGTGGAGCCGGCTCCTACACACGCGCGCGTTAAGTGTCTACTCGTCTACTGTGCATCAGTCACTATACACATCATTAAATCACAATGTTGTTAGGGTCCCTGTGTAACTGTTGAAGACGGAGTTAACTGCTAGGTTATGAAAGTAGGATTGGAACTCAAATCTGTCTCGCTTCAGATTGAGACCCTCCATCTCCTAGAGACCCCAAAGGAAGGACCAGGACACACAGAACAAGCCCTAATTATTTATTACAGACTTGTGCAACAATCTCAATCAATCTAAGAAAATTTTCACTGCTCCCAAAAGAAACCCTGTACCTTTTAACTATCACTTCCTATCCTTCTAATTCCTACAGTCCTAGCCAACCACTAATCTCTGTTTCTATAGATTTACGTATTCTAGACCTTTAATGTAAATGGAATTCTATGTGTGGTGTTTTTGTAACTAGGTTTTCCACTTAACGTAATATTTCAGTATTTATCCATATTGCAGCATGTATTAGTACTTAATTTCTTTTTATGGCTGAACAATATTGCATTACATGTATACTGTATTTTGTTTTTCCATTAATCAAAATGTTTACAACTTTGGGCTATTATGAATAATGCTGCTACCAAATTATGTATAATTTTTTTGCAGAGATATGTTTTCACTTATCTTGGGTAAATGTATATCTGTATCCACATATCTAGGAGTGAAATTACTGGGCCACATGTAACACGATGTTAAAAAAATTTTAGTAACTGTAATAGAAGTTAAAGCTGGCACTCTGTTCCGGACCTCTGATAACTCCCTGCTGGTCCCCAGGCTCCACCTGTTAACTAGTTGACTCTCTGTCTCAGACTCAGTAAGTCTCTTATTATCTCTTTGTCCCGGGCCCCAGACAATTCCCGCCCTCTGCTTCTGTGTCCTTGGCTCCCACTCCCCTGCTCCCTGCTTGTGCCGCATGACCCCTCCTCTCCCCACTTTGTTAGAAAGGTATTTAACCACCCACCTGACCCCTCCTCGGGGCCCAGAATTTGGAAGCTGTCTCCTCTGGGCCCAAGCGTGTAATAAAGGCTTACTCCATCACCCCAAATCGTGTAAGAGTTCGTTTTTCCACAACAACTGCCCTACTGTTTTCTACAGTACCTGCTCCATTTTATACCCCTACCAGCATAGTATGAGGATTCTAATTTCTCCACATCCTTGACAACACTTGTTATTATCTGATATTTTCATTATTGTCATCCTAGTGATAGGAGAATTCAAGAGTTAAAGATTTTAGCTTGAGCTAAAGTTGATAGGCTTAAGTCATTAATGCATGTGGAAACCAGCTATTCCAGGAACTAGAATGCAGACCTAAGTGACTCCAGGAGGTCCACAAGCAATTCAACCTTTGTGCCCCAGGGGGTCTATAAGCAATGGAGAGAGTATCTGAGCCACAGCATTCCAGGGAGGGAATTCAGGTAAAGAATTGATGAACAGATAAAGAAATACCAGGAACTTTCTCAAACTATGGCACTGGGGCAGCAGCAGCTTGAGGCATTTGTAGTGAGTGCCAGAAGCAATCACAACACAGCACTCAGTTGAGTCTTACCAATAGCTAACCCTCAGAACTAGGCTGGAGGTCCAGAACCTCCACTGCAGCATACAAATTATTTCTAGCGGAAGACATTTGAGAATAGACTACCCAATCCCCGCCCCCAAACCTCCGTATCTACCTAAATGGCAAGCCGCCCAAAAGAACTCAATTGTCATAAAGCCCTTCTCTGGGAATAGGGAAGATTGACCTGAAGTGGGCACCACACGTAGCAGATGTCATTGTTATAAAACTCCCATCTATTCTGCTAAGGGCCCATTTACCTTTCCCCAAAAGTCATTTGTTCTCTCCTAAGTGTCCTTCTTCCCCTTTCCCTATTTAGAAGTCACTTGTTTTCCAGTAACTGCCCTTCTCTCTTCCCCACCTCCTATTAAGATGATAAATAAGCTCACATTCTAAGGGCCTTCTAGAGTCACATTTTTCCAAGATCTTTTCCATATATCATACACATGTGAATAGAAAATCTGTCTATTCTCTTGCTAAGCTATCTTTTGTTGGTTTAATTCACAGGCTCCTAATGATGGAACCTAAGAGGATGGAGGAAAAGATTTTCTTTCCCATCAAGGCCATGGCAAAGGGAGCTTCTGGCTCTGTGGCAATTTAGCAGATGAGAGTATTGCTGGATCTGGCACTAGGACCAAACAAGAACAGAAAGGAGGTAGAAAGATCCCAAGGTGCCAGTACAGGTATAGTCCCTGTGATTCCGGGTAAGCTTTGTACCATTCTTTTTTTTTCAGTGACAAGATAACTTTTATCGATAATTTTTTTCTGTTCCACGTACATGTATTAGCAGACAAATATAATGTTAACATTTTTTAAAAATAGAAATAATACCTACAAGTGATTAGAACATTTAAATTGTAAAAATAAACTTCTTTAGCACGCCAAAAGTTTCTTATTATCCTTCCAAGAAAAATGTTAAGGCATCTTTATATCTTTTTTAAAAAATTATACCATAGGCTTTGCGGTGTACACTGTATTTGTCACTTTGCTTTTGTTTGTTTGTTTGTTTCATAGATTCTAGCTCCCTTTCCATCCCAGCATGTGCAGATCCACCTTATTTTTTATATCTCTTAGCACATGGGTAAACCATTATATTTTACCACTGTTATAATGATACATATTTAGATTCACTCCAGTTTTGTTGCAGCATTGCAATAAACATTCTATTTATATATTTTGGCCTAGGGTAATTTTTGAGCAGTGGAATCACTGGGTCAAAGACTTTGTATTCAAAATTTTAAATGACATTTTTAAATTTCCATCAAAAGATTAGACCAATTTTCAGTCCTGTCAATAGGGAGCACAGTACTGTTGTCAGTATTAAAAACCTGGTGAGTTTTTAAAACTTCTGTCAATCCAAAAGGTGAGCTAGATAATTTTAAGAAAGGGAACTATGTGGATTATTTAAAATATTCTGTAGGATTGAAAATTGTGAAAACGTAGTATTCTTATCTTTGTTTTTTATGTTTTACATATTAAGAGATGAGATTGGCCTGATCCCATGTCCTGAAGCTAGGTATAACTGGTGTCCCATAGTCCTGGTTGAAAACAAACTTAGTGTGGAGAGCTGGTGTGTCAAGTTCCTTTTACCGTATGTTCACAACAAGCTCATTTTGTACAGAACAAGGAAGCAATGGCTGAACAAAGATGGTAAGTATGACCTCTGTCTTCCTCCTTTCTTTGTTGGAAGCAGATTGGAATACAGTGGGAAGAACCCTGTCTGGGTGTGGGCCTTCCTGCATTCTAGTTCTGGCTCTTTCATTGCCTGGGCAGGTACTTAACCTCGCCAAGTGAGGAGTTTGGAATCATCCGTAGTTTTTAGATTTTCCATCCATAATGATTCTGTGGAAGGTGCTTCAAGCAGGGTGCCAGGCTACCAACTGCAACCTCAGCAATGAATCAGAGCATTTCTGATTTTATCCTTTTTAAAAAATATATTTTATTGATTATGCCATTACAGTTGTTGCATTTCCCCCCCTTCATTCCCCTCCACCATGCACACCCCCTCTTACCCACACTCCCCCACTTTAGTTCAGGTCCATGTTTAGTTCAAGTTCATAAGTTCTTTAGCTTCTACATTTCCCACACTATTCTTGTCCTCTCCCTGTCTATTTTCTCCCCACCATCTATGCTACTTATTCTCTGTACCTTCTCCCCCACCCTCTCCTCCCACTCCCCTGTTGCTAACCTTCCACGTGATCTCCATTTCTGTGGCTCCACTTCTGTTTAGGTGACCGCTTAGTCTGCTTTTGTTTTTCGTGTGGATGTTAATAACTGTGAGTTTGCTATCCTTTCGCTGTTCATGTTTTTTATCTTCTTTTTCTTAGATAAGTCCCTTTAACATTTCATAAAATAAGGGCTTGGTGATGATGAACTCCTTGAACTTGACCTTATCTGAGAAGCACTTTATCTGATCTTCCATTCTAGATAAAATCTTTGCTGGATAGAGTAGTCTTGGATGTAGGTTCTTGCCTTTCATGACTTGGAACACTTCTTTCCAGACCCTTCTTGCCTGTAAGGTAATTACAGGCAAGATTCTTGAGGAGGAAGAAAAGGAGGTACAATTCTTGAGGAGGAAGAAAATCCCTAATATTTCCCAGTTGGATGAGACATGTTAATAAGCCAGGACAAGTGAAGTAGGGAAACCGAGACAGTTAAATGGCCAAGCAGTTTACAGCAGTCTAGTAAATTGCAAAATCCTACCTTCCATAACCAAATTGTTATACCTCTCCTCCCCAGCGATCACAGGATGGTTAGGATGGTAACCTTTCTCAGGCAGATACATAATAGAAAGTCAATTAGTGCCATTTGTACTAACCACACCCAAAAATGGGTGAAGTCAGGGGAATAATTATCATTTTGGGCCATCAGCATAAAGCTGATGAATATTCTACTGAGATCCTCCCCAAAGACCTCTAAAATTCCTACTTTTAGAAAACAGATAAGAGCCCTCATGACAAAGAGTAGCATGGGCTCTCCCTGGAGCACGCGCACACTTCTCTTCTACCTCAAGCGTGCCTCTTTACTTTTCTCTCCTAGACTCTGAAGGGCCCCCAGGAGACTGGCAACCAGGGGCACAATAAGCTGCTGCAGCTTGTCCTGGACTAACCCCTTGAACCTGTCTCTAAGGCCCCCTTTTCTCTGACTTCTCAGTGAGCTAACAGAAGCCCCACCTTGGCTCACTTCTTTCCTATAACATTTCTAGATGTTATGGGAAAGGGACTCGCCCAGAGAGGGTCTGCCTCAGCCCTCTTCAATGACGTGGGGATTGAGGTGGCGGCATACTTGAGGTGGTGACATGTTTATAGTAGGTGACAGGATAAAGCTGGCACTATTTCCTATCACGGCGCCATTTGCTGAGCAGGCCTATGGCCTTGTTAAACATGACTGCCATTTCACTCTTCGGAGCTTATGTCCCCAGCACTGGAACTGGAAGTTACTGGGAAGCAAGAACAGAACAGTAACTGTTCTTTGGTGCCCTATAGCCACAGGCAAAAGACAACATTGGAGCAAATGGCAATTTATGCAAAACCAACTGAAACCAGTGTTGCAAGACCCCAACAGCCCAGGGGCCACATGACAAGACCCTTCCCCACCCTTTCATAATCCGATTGTAATCCAATACAAACTCAAAGCCCCTGCATGTCATTGCTGGTGCATCTCCACACCATGCTCCTTTCCACTCTGGTAAAGTGAATAAAAACTTTGCTTTCTGCATTTTCTTCTCTTTGTGAATTCTTTCACAGCCCATGTCAACAGCCACCCTAACAGGAGGGATTCTGAGTAGGGACACAAATCCAGATCATGAATTGTTACCTGGCTGTTGGTTTCCCAATTCTGCTTATGCTCCATGGCGCTGGCATTCCCACCAGGTTCAGAGAAAGGCTCTGTAGAAGCCAATAATTAAAAGCAGTCGCTGCCATGTCCAGCTCTCTGGTATTTCTAGTGATGAGAGAGTAGGGCAAATTCCTAATCCTCACTCACTCCTCAGACAGTGTGAGGCTTTTGGAAAATAAGTAGTAGCCAGCTCTTTTCAGCAAAAAGTTGGGGGACTCCTTGAAGGTACAAGAAGGAGAATTTTTTTTTGCTTGGAATTGTTCCTGGATTTTCTGCTTCAGCCATTGCTGTTTCGGTGGAGAATTGCTTTCCTGAAGCCAGGGACCACGTGGGGCTTTCTCTCCACCAAAAAAAAGGAGTAGAGAAGGATGGAAAGGGAATGGTGTAAACAGAGAAGACAGCTGGGGTACTCTTAGTCATAAAGGCAGTTGACAGAATAATAATAACCATTAGTGAGGAATAAGATTTATAACCATTCAAAGGGCTGACATTAATTAAAAAGAATTTTAACAACTGAGGTGGAAAGCCTGAATCCAGTGTCCTCTTCTGTTTTAAGCAGAGATCCTTTTCAAGGCTGACAATTATTAACAGGTCTGTATTTGCATAATGACTTGCTTTTTATTTTCTAAATCGCCCGCAACTAATTGCTTTAGGAAACCTCCCCTGTTCCTTGTCCTCCCATCACCACCAGCTCAGTTCCACTCATATGTAAAAATCAGGTAATTAGTTTTTTCCAAGGACAATGCCAAATTTACTGCAGGGTGTTTTAAATCTTGGATTAGTGAGGAGAATGAGGAAGACTATTGGCAAGAAAGAGAAAATCTGAATAAAAAATATCAGAAAATGTTCTGGCCCCTTTTGGTTATAAAGACTGTGAACTTGGAGAAATGTGAGAGAAGCTGTCATTTTTTTTGGAGGAAGGTTTGGAGCAGGGCATGATCCGACTCTCAGGAGATGAAGAATCATCCTCAGACTCCACAACCAAACGTTCTTTTATTTACTTAAGTTTCCTTAGTACCTCTGTAGGACACGTTCACTGATGCAAGTGGAATAGATCCTGAAAATGGTATAAAATGGGGGAAGTCCAGAAGCTGTGGGATCAGATAACAAAATACTCCCTGATAATACTCAATCCTCACCTCAGCAGAAACGCGTCTTTCTCTACAGTTGCTTGCCCCCACTTCCCATTCCATTCTCTAGAGTAAGTCTCTTAGCACAGCTCATGCTCAAGAGAGGAGACTCCAGCTCCTGGAATGGGGAGTAGTTACACAATTATTTGGAGTTCAGTAAGAGAGATTTGTTTCTTCTCCATTTATTTAAATATTCAATCTTTTATTTATACAGTATGGACTCAGATATTTATTTTCTGCTTTGGATTATCATCCAATACTACTGTGTTAACCATATGTTTCCAATTCTTTGGCATCTGGGGTCTTGCTGAATCTGGAGAGACTGCCCCTTCCTGGGCTAGCCAGTTCCTAGAGGTAGTAATGGACTCTCCTTTGTGTGCGGCTTTCAAAGGTAAAGCAACCAATCCAGGGCCTGCATCCCTACCACCTCCTCTACTGGGGTCTCCCACTATTCCTCTGCCCTAATCAGCCAGGTCCAACTACCAGACAACTAGGGACCGCACCTATACCCCAAAGCTGCTAGAATTAATCAAACTAGCCAATCCTAAACGTACTTATGCCTGTGTGTTCCTTCCTGTAAAACCCCCGAAAGGCTCCTGCTCACATTTCCCCCGTTGCTCCTGCCTCCTGGTGAACCCTGGTGCTTCCTCATGTGACTCCCTGTGGCACTGAGTGCTGCCTCTTCTTAGAAACCTAACCAAACTGTATTTTCTTTTTTGTTTATTTGATTTTTCTTTTGGTTTTTATTTTTTCATTGCTTTTAGAGAGAGAGGAAGGGAGAGAAGAAGAGAGAGTGGGAGGGAGAGAAAAAAACATCCATGTGAGAGAGAAACATGGATTGGTTGCCTCCTGCACATGCCCAGACTGCGGATCAAACCTGAAACCTAAGTATGTGCCCTGACTGGGAATCAAGCCTGCAACCTTTTGTTTACAGGATGATACTCCAGCCACCTGAGCCACACTGGCCAGGGCAAACTGTATTTTCAATACCAGTCTACTGATCTATTAGCCCACACCATACTTGAATATCTTATCATTTAAAACAATTACTACTCTTGTTGTTCAAATTGTTCCAGCTTTGGCCTTTGGGAGGCCTTTCAGGTTGGCCCTCTGTCCCTTTCACATGCTCCCTGTCCTGTTGTTTTTGAGTACTTCCTTACTTTCTGGCATTACGATTTGCTCCTGACTCATATAACCCTTGCCTAATGCCTAGAATCAGTCATATCGCAAAAGAGTCCCTGTTCCTTTTACTGAGCAATGATATAACCATTGTTTTTTTTAAATAAAGTTTTATTGGAACGCAGTTATGTTAATTCATTTCCATACTGTATATGGCTGCTTTTGCATTACAGTTGCAGAGTTGAGTAGTTACAAGAGAATGTATGGCTTGCAAAGCCTGAAACATTCACACTCTGGACATTACAGAAAGTTTGCTGACTCCTTTTCTTTCTTTTCCTTTAAAATATTTTATTTACTTATTTATAGAGAGAAGAGAAGGAAGGGAGAGAGAGAGGAAGAGAAACAGACATGTGGGAGATCCATCCATTGGTTGCCTCTTGCACACCCCAAATGGGGACCTGGCCCACAAGCCAGGCATGTGTCCTGACTGGGAATTAAACTAGCAATCTTTTGGTTCTCAGGCCCATGCTCAGTCCACTAAGCCACACCAGCCAGGGCTGCTGACCCCTTTTCTAGATGAAGGTGGCTATTGTACTTATTTCTATAAGGATACAGAGAGGTCTTATGAAAGTCCAAAACATGAACCAAAGCGTTCATAGGATCCGATAGTAGGAATCAATACTACATTTTCTTCCCAGGCATTTTGCATTTTATTTCTTTCCTTTCTATCAAGTGTTTCTCACTTCTTTATGTACACTGCTATATTGTTGAGGGGTGGGGATCTCCCTTGTAGCTAAGTTGAGAAAGGAGAAGATTTCTAATAAAGCAGAATGATTAGAGCTAGAATCATCCCATGGGATGATAAAGAGAAACAAGTATATGTTGTCATGTAAGCTAGGTCCAAAAAAAAAAAAAAAAGGAAAAGCAATTTCTTCTCAATGTAATTACTCTGTTGCAACTTGTCAAATTAATGCCATTTCAGGAAGAATATTCTTTCCCTGTATGTGATTAGACACTGTGACTAAGAAAAAACTGCCACCTTGGAGAGTGTGCCTTGCTTTTTAGGTACATATCTGAGAATGTCAAGTGCATCTAACACAAGGAATTGTATCACTCTCTTGGAGTCAGCTGTGACTAAAAAAGTACAGCCTCTCAGGTGCTCTAGTTAGGGGGAAGATCCCTCCTAACTAGAAGGAAGATCTCTCCTAACTCCCTCCTTTTGAAGATCTAGTCTAGAAAGCTTTCCTTGGTGTCTAACAGAAGTAAGAATAAAGTCCTCCAGTTACGGTCTGACCTCTGATGATCAAACTCTGTATTTCACTTACAGTACAATGTGTGTCTGGTCAGGGAAGACTGGGCAGCAAAGATTTCCCAGAAGGAACAGTAAGTGCTCTCCAAAGCTTAGGGGGCTTCCAGCAGAGAGAGGACAGGAGGCACACCTGCAGCATCAGGGCACAGCCTCCCAGCCCCAGAGGCAGTTGGCCTGCCTTCCTCTTCAGAGCAGAAAAGGACAGGTCTGCCCTGCTTTGCCCCACGTGCTCCATCTCCATGTGTTGCAGAAGGGCTCTTGACACAGTTGCCAGATTTAGCATATGAAAAACAGAACATCCAGTTAAATTTGAATTCCAGAGATAAATAATGAACAAATAACTTTTCAGTATAAGTATACCCCATTCACTACCTGGGACATGCCTATACTAAAAAAAAAGTTGTCATTTATTTGAAATTCAAATTCAACTGTCCTGTGTTTTATTTGGCAACCCTGATCTACGGTATACTTTATAACCCTTCAGATCTGCTCATGGAGCTATGAGACACTTCTCTCTGGATCTCCTGAGAAACAGCAAAAGCTAGAGGCAGAAAAAGAGAGGAGAGGATTGGCCCAGTATTCCTTGTCTGGGAAAGACCCACGTACCAGGCCATGCTAAGCTGTCGTCCAGCACTCAGAGGGTCCTGTCCTGTCTCCACTTCCGGTCTAACTAAGTGCGGCCATGGAGATGAGCTGCTGGGAGTTATAGGGGCACAAACACAGTTTGTTTACATAGACAGAAGCCAATGCAACACGTAAATATGTCTAGTGCACATGTCTGCTGCAAGGTTCTCTCACGCCGGTCCTCCTCCCCGTTTTCTGCCTCAGGGGGGCCTTCTTTCCTAGTACCCCTTACCTCACTTCAATGCTAGTCCCTCGCCTGCCTTAGTCTCAAGACTCTCAGATATGAATTTTATGTTTTTGGTCTACTTAACTGTTTGCTTACACCTCTTGCTCCCATCGAGTTGAACTTCTTGCCTCTCTCTTTTTCTGCACAAATGTGGTCACTCTCTTTCTCTGTTCATCCAAATTATTTAAGGTTCAACCAACAGCTCTCAGTTCTAAGAAGTTTTTCCCACTTAAATCCATACCATTCTGTGCAAATTTTATAAGTTGTCCTGTAACTTTATTAGCTCAAAAGTTTAATCAGCCTATTTGTTTTTTTAAGTTGAAAGTAAAAATTATAGCACTAAATCATAGTGATTTTAAAAAATCGCTTATAATGTCAACACCATAAAATAATTAAAGATTTTCTTTCATAGTTGAGATTTTATTGGTTGTTTTGAGGATAAGTACACACACCTTTCAATTTGTACACAGTTTTTAACATATGTACCAAAAATGTAAAGTTGTATAGTTGTGATTCTTTTCTAAACAGTTATTTCAGTGACTTTCCCGTTTCAAATTTGGAGGCTAATTTTCCTTAATAGAATATCAAGTACTGATATCTTCAAATGTTGCTACACTGTTACATTGAAGTCCCACTAATTCACAATTTAATATCATATATACTACATAATCAATTTTTTAATCTTTCACAGCACATTAACAAAGTCAGTAGGAAAAGTGGACTACCACATCACAGATGTTACAGAGTGCACAAAATTCTGCCAGGGACAGCTGAGATCAAAGAGTGGCTTTTTTTTAGGAAACAAGTCTACTAAAAACATGGGAACAGAAATAATTCAAAATGTTCAAGACATATTAAATGCACAACTAGCTCCAAATTGCCACTTGGTATGCTTTGTATTATAGGGTATAAAAACTACCATCATCTGCTCTGGCTGGTGCAGCTCAGTGGATTGAGCGCTGGCCTGCTAACCAAAGGGTCGATGATTCAATTCCCAGTCAGGGCACATGCCTGGGTTGTGGGCCAGGTCCCAAATAGGGAACGTGTGAGAAGCAACCACACATCAATGTTTCTCTCTCTTTCTCCCTATCTTCCCTTCTCTAAAAATAAATAAATAAAATCTTAAAAAAACAAAAACGACCACCATCTATGGAGTGTTAAGCTGATGCCCAAGGCAACCAAAGCCTCACATATCCCATTATTTCCTGGTTGTACTAAAAAATAGACAACCAGCAATAGATTCATCTCTTAAAAAAAGCATTTATGCCTTAACTTGTGTGAGTCAGTCATTTGGACATCACACAAACTGAAAGGTCAAGGGTCCCCGGTTTGATTTCCAGTCAGGGCTTATGCCTGGGTTGTGGGCTTGATCCCCTGGGGCACATGCGAAAGGCAGCCGATCGTTGTTTCTGTCTTCTCTTTCTCCCTCACTTCCCCTCTTTATAAAAATAAATAAAATCTTTTTTAAAAAAAGCATTTACACTTTAGAAAATGGGATTCGGTGAAATTCCATCTTTCTTAAAAATGTTTCTAGAACTACTAAAAAGCTTTCAATTATTTATCAACTATTTACAAAATAGTTGGATTGTACAATAAAGGAGATAGGGACCACTGGTAAGACATGGTATATGATATTAATCAGACTTGGCTTGTTTTTCTTCTTCCTCACCTGAGGCTGGACTCTCTTTTTAGTTTCTCAGTTTTCCGCAGGGAGATTTTCTTTAGGTTCCTGGTTAGCCATTTCAGCCTGTTTCCTTGCATTTGCACTTTTCCTTCCTTCCTTCCTTCCTTCCTTCCTTCCTTCCTTCTTTCCTTCCTTCCTTCCTTCCTTCCTTCCTTCCTTCCTTCCTTCCTTCCGCAGATTTATTCTTTCTTGCTGTTTTCTTCGGCTTCACTTTCACTTTTGCAGGAACAGTTTTGGCTGACAACCTCACCTATCTCCTCTTGGTCAGCTCCTTTTCCACCCCCTCGGTGGGACTGACCTTCCTCTTGAGCATCCCGGCAGAGTGGCTGGCTGAGCCTTCAGGAACCTGGGCGACCTGGCCACTGCCTCTAGTCCCCGCTGCCCAAGCAGCTTCACCCAGGATGGGGTGGTAGAAGAACAGGATGAAACCTGATTGGTAGCCCGCCTCCCAACCCACCCCCTATCTTCCCCACAACAACACTGGGACTAATTTGTATAAAAATGCACAAATACTTTACATGGCTGCTGGCTGTCTCATATTCTCGTCTTTCCTCCTTTTGTGATCTGAGAGGCAAGATCCGTTTTCATTGAGCTCCAAATAGCAACAACCCAAGGCTATGTTTAATACAGTTTGAAACACTGCTGATCAGATAGTGTCCCATTCCTTTGAACCAATGAATGGGGCTAGAGGAATGAGCTACAGTATTTGGCCAGATCTAGATCACCTTGTGGCCACATGATTAGATACTGTGATTGACAGCTCCATCGGAATCAAAATCAAAGTTGGCAAGTGGATGGGAGAACTGTTCTCCAAAGGGAGAAAAGTAGTAATGGACAGACAGAAACAACAGCTGTCTACAAAAACCAAAACTCTTCTGAGTTTTGGTAGAATGACCCAATCCCCCCAAATATGGTTGTCCTTTGGTGAATTGAAAACAGAAAGTTTTGAAACTATTAAATTGAGGACTGAACTCTCAGGAAATGACAGATGTCAGAGGACTCTTATTTGAGTGATACTGATTTTATTTAATTATAATTATCTTCTTTCATTTGAGTGTCTGAATGGATTTTATAATAATCAAATGGCATGGAATACCTAACAGAGGGCTATTGTTCTTCTTTTAAAGAGGAGTACACTGGCACTTGGAAGGATGGAAAAAAAGCCCATAGAAGTCCTGGCCTATTGCTTGGGGGAGTCAAGACCTTCAGCCTCATATTTTATATTTTCCACAGGGAGGCTTCTAAGGTTCAAAGTTACAATGAATTTTTATTTTAAGATGACTTAAGGGTAGGCTATTTTATTTTATTTTTTTCTTAGTGTTTTAAATGAAAAGCCTTTACATCCTTTCATAAATAAGGCTGAAGGAATGTTGTCTAAATGGAATGAATACACACACATAAGGAATAAAAATTCTGCCTCCCAATCTGTGTGTTAGGTTTCCCTGCCAACAGTGTTTTGCTTTTGCGCCAGCCATACATCTCCACTCATATCTGTGTTTTTAAAGGTACCTACTTTCATATTTTGAAATTGCTGTGAGTAGTTAGCTATTAGAGTGTTGCTACCCATGTAAGAAGGAGGTGAAGCAAAACATTCTCTCCTTATTTTCTTTTGCCAGCAAATATCTGACTCATAGAGCAGTTTAAAAAAAGTGTTGTCTTTTGAGCCCTGCCCCTTACTTCGATGTTTCCTTGCAATATATTATTTGAAAACTTATTTACAGTTTAAAAGAGATAGTATTTTAATTAAAAACATAAATATAAGTTTTCAGTGAAAAGTTCTACTCTCACCCCCTTCACTGTCTTTTCAGTTCTTACCACCCCACACCCAAGAGTAACCACTTTTACCAGATGTATATAACTTAGGTTTTTAGTATAAATGTGAACAATATGAATATATATTCTCATTTTACCCCATTTAAAACAAAAGACAATATTGCTCTAAATGTTGCTTTTGAAAACTTAAGTATTGTATCTTAAAGATCTTTCATATTGGTAAATAAAACTTCATTCTTTTTACAGTTGCATAGTCTTCCATCAGGTGGACACACCATATTTATCTAGCCAGTGCTCATTAGTTTACACATAGATTGTTTTCCATCTCTTATTCTAACAAACAGTGCTGCAATGATTAATCTTATACATAAGTCATTTGTAAGTCATAGCACACGTACAACTGCAAGATAAATTCCAGAAATAGTATTGCAAGGTTGATTAATTAAAACATTTGCTATTCTTGCTGTGTTTTTACTTTTAAAGCAGTACTACCCTTATTCTCTTGGCGAACTGATCCTCATTCTTTAATACTCATTTTAAACTTGAGCTACTCTATAGAGACATCCTGACCCCTTCTGAAGAGAGTCATATGCTCCCACCTTTGTGC
Organism: Carollia perspicillata; assembly: GCA_004027735.1. NCBI lineage: Eukaryota > Metazoa > Chordata > Mammalia > Chiroptera > Phyllostomidae > Carollia > Carollia perspicillata. The sequence continues at coordinate 71,810 of PVKM010001453.1, forward strand.
TCTCATTGACCCATGCTTGTGCCTCCATTACAGCTCTTAGCCCTTTGAACTGATTATGTATTGGTATGGCAGTTAACTTCACTGGTCTATGAGGCTGAAAACAGGGATGCTATCTGCTATATTTCTGGAATTCCAGGACTGTGGATAGTGCCAAGTGTGTAGTAAATGCTCAGTATGGATAGATGGCTGGCTGGATGAATAAATAAATAAATATGACCAAAGAAATTACTATTACTAAACTAGGGCAAATATCAATGTTAATGACCAGTCTACATTGTCATGCTTTAAGATTTGGTCTGGCTAAGTGGGTTGACTGAAAGGGAGGTCTTAGACAGGAAGCAAGACACATTGAGTTCAGATAAATAATCAACATTTGAGATCTTTACGGGATAAGGTTCATATGGGTGAAAGCTCCAGAAACAGATCTATCACTTAAACAAAAATTAGATTCATTGTGAAAGCTCACAGAGAAGACAGGGTGGAATAGCCAAGTCTCAGGAAGGGTGGCAACAGGGTCAGTCCTGGAGAAGCAGGAAGAGCTTGTGGGCTTCTCTTCCGAACAATGTCAGAGGGGACTTACCTCTCACCACTTTCTGTCTCTGTTTAAGTTCTCAAAGTTCCCAGAAAAGAACCTGATAGGTCAGCATAGCTAAGGACAGATTCAGTAACATAGGTATGGCCTTTTGAGAAAACATTATGTGCCAGGAAGCCATTGTAATTTTTGACTACAAGAAGGGCCCACGTAACAATGTAGTGGGCTTCCTACCAGATGTGTGTGACAGAATGACAAGGAAGCCAGAGAAGAGTAGAAAGCAGGTCAGTGGGGCAGGGAATCAGGTAGGAGAGCAAGCAGAAGCCCAGCCATCAAGATTTGGGCAATAGGTCAGGATCAGACTGGCAGCCAAATGTGGAGTTGGAGTCATCTGAGCACATCTGGCCCCAGGTCAAGATTGACTCTGGGAGCTAGAGGAGGACAGAGCCTGTCCTTGGGAAATAAGTGGGGAGCCAGTAGAAAGGGTGTGCAGGCTGGAAAAGAGGCTGGGCCTGCATGCACCATTCCTCCATGTGGAATTTGGAACAGATTTCTCTTCACTCATTGGCCGGCTGACACAATGAGGGACAGGCCCAGTCTGCCTTAATCCCAACAAAGTGTACCAATGAAAGTGCTCACATATTGCATTGTCTTTCAACTGTTTCTGCTTGTCATTTTTGGCCTTGAACCTGACTTGCATACTGATGTGATGGAGAGAAGGGAGGATGCTCTCTTTCATTTTGTGCCTGCTGTGTTCCAGAGAAGCAACAGAGACCTTATGTGCATTATTACACTTTAAAATACCTTCAAAATAGCCCTGTGAGAGAAGGATTGGGCCCCTTTTTTATAGATGAATTAACTTGGGCCAACAAAGGTGTGTTAGTCCATTTGGGCTGCTATAACAAAACACCACTGAGTGGATGGCTTATATACTAAAAACATTTATTTCTCACAGTTCTGCAGGCTGGGAAGTCTAAGATCATGGTGCTGGCATGGTGCTGACAGATTTGGTTTCTGGCAAAGGGCCACTTGCTAGACAGCTATCTTTTTCACTGTAACTTCAAAAGGCAGAAGGGGCAGGGGAACATTCTCTGTGAGACTTCTTGTTTTCTTTTTTTAAAATTGTTTTTTTAAAAATTTATTGATTGATTTTTTAGAGAGAGGAAGAGAGAAATATCGGTTTGTTCTTCCACTTATTCATGAATTCATTGGTTGATTCTCATATGTGCCCTGGCGGGGGATCAAACCTACAACCTTGGCGCATCAGGATGCTCTAACTGAGCTACCTGAGTGTGTGAGGCCTCTTTTATCTCTGCTCTTGTGATCTAATTGCCTCCCAAAGGCCCCACCTCCTAATTAATACATTAACTCAAGAGTTAGGTTTCAACATATGAATTTTAGGGGGACACAAACATTCAGACCATAGCAGAAGGTACAGGAGCTTGAACAAAGTTCTCTCCAGCCCCAGCACTTGTATTTCCCTTCAATAGCAGTGTCTAGCTTCTCTTGGGTCTCATCCCATGCTCCCTGGGGCCCATCTTGATAGTGGCTACATGATAGCCGTAATGTCATGGGCAGTGGACTACACTGGAGTCAGGACACCTCAACTCTGGGCTCTGCTGTGTTATTAATTAGGTGGTGGCTCAGTTTCCTCATCTGTGAAATGAGGGGGTTGCAGTAGCTGATAGCAAGGCTCTTTTATTGCTCCAAAATCACCAAGCATCTGACGTCATTGGCTTTGAGGCAATGAGAGGTCACTTGTGCTTTAGAGAACTTTATTTTGGTCCGTACTGGTGCCAGATTAAGTTAGCTTCTGAGGAAAAAAAACCTGTATTATTGACATTTTAAAAAAATTTCTTAGCTATTTTTTCCACATGATATATGATTCAACAAAAGGGAATTGAGTTTCCACATCAGTGTGGTCTGGCATTCTCAAGGAAACTTTGAACTTACCTATACAATTTCTCAGGTACATTGCCTTCTTTATTTTTACCATTGGTTCATGAAAGTTATTTTTAAACTTTCTCCCCAGTTTGGTAGTGAAAATCATATTTCAACTTCATGAAATTCTTATTTAGAACTCTAAAATGTAAACCAAATGTAACTGGGTGTGGAAAATAAAAAGTTATTACATCAACAGTTTTTTAAAAATCTTGTTGCAAAAAAAGTGTTTTTTTGTGTTGGGGAAAAAAATTTTCATGGATAGAAAGTCAGACTTGCACTTTTGCACACTAGAAAGGAACAGACATTTGGAGGTGGAGGGATTAAATGTAAGACAGCAGAGAAAGGGCTCAGTGATCTAGTGTTAGGAAGGAGCTCAAGGTCCCTGGAATTGGTGGAAGGATCTTCTTAAAAATGGCTGTGTCTAGACTGCCGGCCAAGATGGAGGCATAGGTGGAAATACTGTGCCTCTTAGCATAACCAAGATTAAGGACAACAAAGATTTACAAACAATAACACAACCAGAACACAGAAAATTCAACTAGAGAAGTCCAACAACCATTCAACCAGACTGGTAAGAGGAGCAGAGTCAGCAGTTGGCGGAGAGGGAACTCGGCAGGAAAAGGCAGTGGCTGGCAGACCTGGGAGCACTGGGGAGCGTAGGTGGTGCAGAGCTTGCAAGACCCCAGACACAGGAGGAGATGCGCAGAGCATGTAGGGCGTGCAGGGTGGTTTGCTGACCTCAGACACACATTCGAGCACAGATAAACTAGGCAAGAGTGGGCAGTGAGACAGACCACACAACCCAGGGCCCCAGTGACAGGAAAAAAAGCCTAAAAACACCAATTGAAAAGATGTTGGGAGAGACTCCCAGGCTCACAGGAGAGGTCGTTGGGGAGACCTGCAATGTCCTGGAGCATGCATAGGCCTACCTACCTGGGAACCAGGGCCAGGGGGCCCCAGTTTGCTTGTGGGAGGCAGCAGAGGGGACACAAATCTGAGAGAGTGCATAACAGGTGCCATTGTTCCCTCTCTGACCCTGCCCCCACAGACAGCGTCACAACCCAGTGACTAGGTTGCCCCACCCTGGTAAGCACCTAAGGCTCCACCACCCATACGTAACAGGTGCCACCTGACCAAAAATGACTCAAACAGAAGAACAAATCAAAGCCCCAGAGCCAATACTTTTAAGTGACCAAGAGATAGCCAACCTATCAGATGCACAGTTCAAAACACTGGTGATCAGGATGCTCACAGAATTGGTTGATTTTGGTCGCAAATTAGATGAACAAATGAAGGCAATGATAAGTGAAATAAAGGAAAATGCACAGGGAACCAATAGTGATGGGAGGAAAACTGGGACTCAAATCAATGGAGTGGACCAGAAGGAAGTAAGAAACAAACAAACAGAAAACAATGAAGAAAAAAGAATTGAAAAAAATGAGGAGAGGCTGAGGAACCTCCAGGACATTTTTAAACATTCCAACATCCTAATTATAGGGGTATCAGAAGAGGAAGAGGAAGAGAAACTAGTGGAAAACTTATTTGAACAAATAATAAAGGAGAGCTTCCCCAATCTGGCAAAGGAAATAGACTTCCAGGAAGTCCAGGAAGCTCAGAGAGTCCCAAAGAAGATGGACCCAAGGAGGAGCACACCAAGGCACATAATAATTACATTAGCCAAGATTAAAATGAAGGAGAGAATTCTAGAAGCAGCAAGAGATAAGGGAACTGTCACCTACAAAGGAGTCCCCATCAGACTGTCAACTGATTTCTCAGTTGAGAAACCTTACAGGCAAGAAGGGTCTGGAAAGAAGTATTTCAAGGCATGAAAGGCAAGGACCTACATCCAAGACTGCTCCATCCAGCAAAACTTTCATTTAGAATGGAAGGACAGATAAAGCGTTTCTCAGATAAGATCAAGTTCAAGGAGTTCATCATCATCAAGCCCTTATTATATGAAATGTTAGTGGGACTTATCTAAGAAAAAGAAGATAAAAAAATATAAACAGAAATAGGACAGCAAACTCACAGTTATTAACATCCACACCAAAAACAAAAGCAGACTAAGCAGACACCTAAACAGGAGGGGAGCCACAGAAATGGAGATCATGTGGAAGGTTAGCAACAGGGGAGTGGGAGGAGGATGGTGGGGAGAAGATACAGAGAATAAGTAGCATAGACGGTGGGGAGAAAATAGACAGGGAGAGGGCAAGAGTAGTGTGGGAAATGTAGAAGCTAAAGAACTTATGACACATGGACCTGAACTAAAGTGGGGGAGTGTGGGTGGGGGTAGGGTGTGCAGGGTGGAGGGGAATGAAGGGGGGGAAATGGGACAACTGTAAAGGCATAATCAATAAAATATATTAAAAAAAAAGAATGGCTGTGTCTTATATTCAGTCTTAAAGTGTTAGGTTCCTGTGATAGAAATTTGTCAGTGAGCCCTGACACTAAGCTTTTTATTGCCAAAGCATCCATTTCAAAGACATGCATCTTGAGTAAACATATTGCTGGTAAAACAACTGGATAAGAAACCAGGCCACCCCACCCATGAAGTTCTCCTTTTAGAAAGCCTGGGTTACCCAACTAGCTGACCACTTGAGAGACCCCACTTTTTCCTTCTCAAACCCTAATTCCCACTTTTATATTTTAAATTTGCCAATAAAGAGCAAACACATGAAACTCTAGCACTGTACTCTTGACTTTGATAAAGGGAGAGTCTCAGGTCCAGACTCGCTCCCCACCCCTCTGTACCCACAACCTCACTGTGTGGCCCTCTCCTGTGCTGTGTACCCTCCAGGATCTGTGAGTAATAAATCTTGTTCTCCAAAGTTCTCCGATGATTTCTTTTTACTTGGGTGCTTCTTGCAATCATAGTAAGAAGCACAAAGGGAAGTCCAGCCACAACATTGGCTGTGCTGGGAAAATGTCTGTGGGGGCTGCCACAAGTAGTATGGCCCCAGGTGAGTGCCCCAGGCATTACTATCCATAGGGTAAGAGTGACAGAACAAAATCCTACCCCTGTCTTCAACTTTGTAACACACACACCCCGTTATATGAGTGGAGCTTTTTATTATGTGGGCTAGGTGGGTGGGTGGATGTGAAAACCAAGGAAGAGGATTGGGTTCCACATAACAAATTAATTTACTGAAAGAAGAAACTATAACTTATCAAGTGCTTCTAGGTCCCATGCAATACACTTGGTATATTTAATTTTCTAAACAACTATAAGAACTAGGTACTATTATCAAACTCTACTTTAGAGATGATATAAGTTCATGTCT
>PVKM010001454.1:0-77542 GCA_004027735.1 Carollia perspicillata
CCCCGCGCTTAAAATAAAACCTTGCAGTTTGAACCGAATCCAGTCTTGCTGCCGTTCTTCGCGCCTCTTGTTCCCACCCCTTTCATCCGTTTCAGGTAGACTCAGGACCCCGTTGACTGCTCCGCGGGCCAGAGCAATGCCCATGCTGCAGGTCCATGGACTGCACATTAGTAAAAAGGACTCACACAGAGCCCTGGCTGGTGTGGCTCAGGGGGCCAGGTGCTATCCCACGAACCAGAGGGTTGACAGTTTGATTGCCAGTCATGGCATGTGCCTGGGTTGCAGGTTCGGTCCCTAGTCGGGGGCAGGCCAGAGGCAACTGATCAATGTTTCTCTCACACACAGAACAAATGGGGAGGGAGGGCTTGGGATCGAGTTTCCAGTGGTAGCACCAGGCATTGATTAAAAAAAGCAAAAATAACTTTTAAAGCTGTGTCTTAATTTACAAGGACAGGATATGTGTTCTGGAAAATAACTACAAAAAAGACAAGATGACAAAAGTATGTGTGACATGTTTAAATAAAATTAACAGATACTTTTATTTAATAAGAGATCTGAATACATATAACTAATATATTAAAAAGTGTCCCTAGGCCTCCTAAAAGTATGTGTAATTAAGATGGCCAAAAACAATTACTTGTCTTCTCTTTTAAGAAATGGTGGCCTACCTTATATGCAAGCATTCTGGTCATTTCACAAGGTTATTTTCAGTCTAGTGCATTTTGCTAAGAAGCTAACGTTCAGGCCAATATATAAAACTAACTTTTTTAAAAAGCAGGATGCCCACCCCCCAAAAAAGGGTGTGTGTCAAATCCAAACTGCCTACAGGACCCAGTTTGCCATGTAGGTGAGCAAGGAGGGAGGCTAAGAGAGGAGCTTTAAGGAGAAGCTGGGGATCGCCTCATGACAGCAGAAGCCCGTGAGCAGCACTAGCCATACAGTGCATAATGTGGGACCAGTGTTCTAGGATCTTCCTATTTCTCAAGAGAAACCAAAATCTTTTTATATGACATATCCTGATTTTCCCCCCTAACGCTGGCAAATAATTCAAAATTTAGAAGATACTGAATATTGCCTATGTATGAATGGTTTGTGGCCTATACTCAAAAGCAATATGGAACTGAACATTTTACACTTCAAGTACTAATATCTAATACGTTGGGAATTACCGCATAAATGAAAAATGTAGCTTTGATGGAGAATGTGCTGTATGAATACATTACCTTTTCAAACGTCCAATGTTTAGAACCTCTGATTAAACCAGCTATAATTTCTGCAACACATCGCTGCGTGCTCTCATGTGAATCTGCAACCAAACGTTCTAAATGGGGCTTCAGAACTGGCAAAAAAGCATCATCAAAATTTCTAAATATACCCTGTAAAAACAAAAAATGAAAGTTCCTCAGTATTTAAATGACTATCATCTCCATTATGATTATGCTTGTATTTGTTTACTATATTGCTACTGTGTTTTTAAAACCCAACAGTTCTCTCCTCCAGAACTTTATATTTTAATGTGTGTGATACGTAAAATGGCAATATTCTTACCATTTTATCTTAAAGGTATTGTTAACCAATAAAATAGACATTAATAATCTTTCTACCTTAAAAATATCACACACCCCCTAAAAAAATCAAATGAATATAGTTTGCTGGGTATTTTGTTTGCTTAAGCTGTTAATTACAGTTATTAAAGATAAATACTAAAAAGTTTTTTTGTTTTTTTTTAGGCAAAGAGTTTTAGGACATTAAACCACAATCACTATGACTGGCATAACTTCTAGAGTCATTTTAAATGAAAATAACAAATGACTAAATTGAAACTTAAAAAAAAAAAGATTTTATTTATTTATTTTTAGATAGAGGGGAAGGAAGAGAAACATCAATGTGTGGTTGCCTCTCACTCACCCACTACCGGGAATCTGGTCCACAATTCAGGCATGTGCCCTGACTGGCAATCAACCAGCGACCCTTCGGTTCGCAGGCCAGTGCTCAATCCACTGAGCCACATCAGCCAGGGCATAAATTCAAACTTTAATCAAATACTTTAAAATGCATGAACCTACAAACTGACAATCACTAAGCTTTATAAAGAAGGTATATAAAGAACATAGTTACCTTAAAGAGGCAAAAACGTCGAGGATTAAATTTATCTTTTCCTTTTCTGTCTTCTAAAGATAGAAAAGTAATTAACTGTTCAACAAACTTAGGATCAGAAAAATGATCAAATATAATCTGTTCTGCCTATAAAGTTAAAAAAGAACAATATTCAGTGTTTAAAATGTATTTAAAAACATAATTCTGAAAACATTAAAATTCATCTGTAAAGTTTTGATACTCTACAATAGGCTATTTTTGTTCTAGAGAATTTTTAGTGCTCAGAAGTTTTATAAAACCAATATAATATTGCTTCCTAAAACTGCTAAATCCATAAGAATAGCTAAAAGTTTCCTTCAGATCTTTAAGTTTGGACTCCATTTCTCAAACCAACAAATCTGCTCAGGAAATGAATCGTAATGTTACTGTACCATCTTATGTGCAATTTAGAAAGTCCCCAAACTACAAACCAAATCCCAGTAAATTATTTGTCTGTTCAGAATTAGAAAATGAAGCTATAACACCAGTAACTTAATTGAGGAAGACATAAAATTAGAAGTCTTTAAATCAACTTTCAAAATGATAAAATGTTTCAGGAAGACTAAGCAGTTTCAACTTAAATCAAAAAACATTTATTTACTGGGTACCCATCATTTATATGCAATAAAAAGGCTAAAAGCCAGTCATTCTTCGCTTTCGAGAAGCTTGCTGGCAGACAGAAATGGTATAAGAAACAAGCACATCACTACATAAAGTGGTAGCCAAGTGAGTGCTAAGTGGGGCAGTAACTTCACAGTAATCTTAGACACAGGGAGACTCCAGACAACCGGCTTCACTAGAATAGGAGAACGCGAGAGAGGTGGGGGTAGAGTAGGGAGTATACATTTACCAATATTTAACCCAGGGCTATACTGAAATACACAATTTGGGGGAAAAACATGAACTGAGTTTAAAATGAATCTGGCTAAAACTAAGATGCATCTGAACAACTGTAAGTGTTTACACATGGTGAGAACGGAATGCTTACCTCCGTCAAATCCTCCCTGCTTCTGCCAAGCTTGGGCTGTTCTTCCACACCAGCATAAACAACCATATTCCTACATAGTAAGAGTTTATATTTGTAACACACATAGAAAAAAATATTGGAGCTTCATGGATAAAAAGCATTAGAAGGCACTTCTAATGAACTCTAATTAGATGCTAAGTTTGGGGATAAAAATACACCACTAACAGTCTCGGCCTCAAAAATCTATCAGATCACTGTGTCCTCATGACAAATTACTGGAGTCAACAATAAGAGATAATTAAGTATTTCTCTGGGCTGGTTTAGACATGTTTACTGTTAACCAGTAACAATATAATATAGAGCAGCTATTAACAAACACCTTAGATGTAATGGTGGGACTAGAAGTCTAAGGGTTTTGGTGGAAAAAAAAAAAAAAGAGGCAGGACTAAGGCGTAGCATTGGCAAGAGCCAAAGAAAAAGAAGAAGAGTAAAGAGGAAAAAAACTAAAAAGTGTGTATTTTTAGTGACAGAGTCCCTTCTAACTGCTTTTAGTGCTTCTGAACATCCCCCAGAAATACAAAGATGATAAAACAAATTATATCAAAGATAACCTGCTTACTAATAAGGTGCGTGCATGGCAAGATGCAACTTACTGTGGCCAGGTGTAGTATCCCCAGTGAGTTTTCTCCACAAAGCAAACTGACTCCCATTCTTTTTTAGTTTTTGGTATGCTTTTGCTATCATAATGCAACCAATGATTATCGGGCCTATCACCAGCAAGAATTTGGGTGGGTTTGGGGTATCCACCTAAGGGAAAGACAATTATACTTGATGAACTTAAAAACAGCCATGTGATAATTATTTTCAACTTTCAATCAACAGGATTAGTATGACTGTCTTTATAACAGGACTCAAGGCAAGACTGACCATCTGTATATGAGGCATTTCAAACTGAAGGGGAAAAGATTATCCAGTAAATAGTGTTTGGATTGTTAACTGGAGAAGGTAAATCACGTGTGATCCCCCTTTTTTACCAAAATTAAAAGGATTAATTTTGTTACAACTTTTTAGGTTTGAATTAATGCCAGACTTACAGAGCTCAAAGAATTCCCCCCATATGTTCTTCCCACAGATGCTACAAAATTTAACACCTCATCATGTGTACTCTGCCAGACTATCTTTACATACACACTCGCACAACTTTCTTTTTGGGAACCATTAAATATCCATAACATGGGACTTACACACCTGTTTCAGTGTGGCTAAGACAACATCAGTAGTAGGGAAATAATGAGTCTTCCCACATGTAGTGAACATCATTTTACAGTGTCCCAAAATGAAGATGAAAGTACACAGCTGTACTCCCCTCCCAAAAGTGGGGGTGGGGGAGAAGTAAACACAGCTGTGTGAATATCACAGGAGTTATCAGAGATTAAAAAATCCCTTTAACCAAAGGAATAAAAACATTTTTCTCCCCCCAAATCAAGTTACTTTATTATTTCTTCTGATTATATTAGGTTATTATTCAAAAAGTCTGATAATACTGCGAGTTATGAAGAAAACTAACCTTGTCCCTAATCCTACCACCCAGATAGAAGCTTAGCATATTAATGTATTAATATTAATGACAATGGTATTTAAGTCTTTGAAATAGTTTGATAAATAGTGTGATTACTTAGTTGGCAAACTAAGTAAGTAAATGACATTTTTGCCCAGATGTATAAAAGGTATGTGTATTATGAAGACGTAAAAGGTCAATATATTCTTACACTTTAACACTGGTTTTTACTAAGCCAACTGTTTTTCTTTATATTTCATACTTTTATATTTCTACAATTTGTATAGAAAAATAAAGATCAAGAACTATAATTTACACTTCAAAGAAACTTTCCAAGTCTCCTGAGAACTATTAATTACGTTTGGCAGCACTTACCAATTTCATAGGGGTTGATGGTCAGCTTTTTATGGGTTCTTTTTAGCTGCTTAAGAATACCAGCAACAGCTGAGATTGCCATCTAGCAAACAAATGGGTAAGGGAGATGTATCAACATTTTAAATCTCTTAAACAGTTGCCTGCCTTAATCAAAGCAGAAGCTGGATTCTGTTTCTTTCAAAAGCAGAGAAACACCTTGCCCAGGGACACCGAGTGGTACAGTTCAGTGAGCACTGAATCTGACTGGAAGGAGTCTTTCCCAGCTCTTACTCTGGAACCTTCATCTGTGCAAGACCTTTGCACTGTTAAACCATACATGCTCATTCTTCAAATCTCAGCCTAAACATTTCGTAAGGGTCTTTCTCCTATGCACCAGCCTAGTTCAGCCCAATCTTGTACACCTCTAATGCTTTGTGAGTAAAGTCAAAAACTGTATCCTCAGGTATCTTCCCTTTTCTGTAACACTTCATACTGACAACTAATTTCTCAAAGTCAATCTTGCCCATTATCCTATAAATCTGTTCTCTGTTATAGCCCCAGTGCTGAGATGTACAGTATCTGAACATGTCCTCATATTTGTTACGTGAATTATCATCTCTCAACCAGTAGAGGTAGACTTCATGATATTTATTAAGTGGGTCTCATCTGTGAAGAATTTAAAGGCTTCAGGTGACGTATAAGTTCTCAAACCCAATATTTAACTAAAATAAAGTATCTACCTTTCGGACTACAATTGCATCATGGTTGAGATTCTCAATAAAAAAATGTATGGCACGAAGAGGTAACACTCGGTCATCTCTCAGGAGAAGAGACAGAAGACCTATGCCTATATGTTCAAATTTCCAGGGCCTAAAAAGAGGAGAGGGAAAAGAAAATTACAAAGCACATTGCTCATAAAACCACTTAAAAAAAAAAGGAAAGAGAAACTGTACTTGAAATATTTTTAAGTTTCATAAGAATTAAAACAGGTATCTTGAAGAATATCACTCCTATCATTAGCCCCAAACTTGCCTCTTAATCTTGTAAATTCATTAATCATACCACAGTATTTTGTGATACAGTATATCATGGCCTCCAGAACAGAAGCCTCCTATAATATTTGGAATAAAAGCTTTGAGAATTAAAAAAAAAATTTTTGTACTTACAGATTTCTCTGCTCCACACCATCTAGCAAAGTGTCTACCAAATTTTCATAGTTCCTTAAAAAAAAAATTCAGGTGATGCATTGTTTTAATACAACATTAAGATGAACATCAGACAATGTAATATAAATTCAAATTCTGGCCAGATTCACCCTCTCTTACTGGTGAGAAGCAAACCAGAGAAAAAGCAGATGGATAAACAGACACAGTAGGAAAAGAATGTGAAAGATACAAAGAAAACAAAAAATGTGCTAGGTACACTGAGCAACTCAACTGTCCCTGAGTGGGCTTTTCAAAAGTAAATTTGTGAATAGTAATCATTAGTTGGGAATGGTCTGCCTACATGGCACTCCAAGAATATATAAGGTAGACTACTATATAAAAGTTTATTATTTTTATATAGACACGTGAGGAAAAAACTGATAAGCGTATTCATAAAGCAAAGAAACAAATCAAGATAGGAAGGCCCCTGAGTTTTATCATTGAAGCACTGAAATGCTTTGGTTCCAAAAAATCTAAAATGTTTATTAATATCTTGATACCAAATTTGTATAAATCTGACTGATATGTGTACTTAAAAATCTCCACAGCTAAAAGTGACAGCCAGGGATCTTCGTAATGATTACTTCCTAACATTTCTGCATTTTTTCAGAGTCAACGTGTAAATTTTATTACATAGTTATGGTTCATTATATTTTAGGGATATTTAAAACCGACTATCTATAATGTAATCTATTTTGACAAGTAGGCACTTATAATTACCTTAGGGCATCAGCATTCTTTTCTTGTTGGCGTTTAAGTCCTTCTTTTATTTCTTCTGAGCTAGGCATTATCTGGCTGGTAGAGGGGTTTTTTGATTGCTGAAGTAATTCTGCTATTCGGACACATGAGTTTGGAATCTTATTAAAAAGAAAAGCCAGGGGAAAAAATGAAGTACTGACACATACTACAACAGGGATGAATCTTGACAACATTATGCTAAGTGAAAGAAGCCAGATACCATTTACATGAAATGTCCAAAATAGGTAAATTCACAGAGAAAGAAAGTAGAGTGGTTTCCAGGGACTACAGGTATGGGAGATCTGGGGGTCACTGCTGCTGCCGGATACAGGGCTTCTCCTTGAGTGTTAAAATGTTCTGGAATCAGAACAGTGATAGTTACACAGCCCTGTGAATAACCTCTTGTGATGATATAAGCATCTAACACATTAAAATGGTGATTTTTTGGGAATATGAATCACGTTTCAATTAAAACAAATTTTAAGAAGGCCTAATTTAAAAACAGGTGCAAATAGCAAAACTGTTTTATAGAAAAGGCATACATTTAGACCAGGGATTTTAAAACCAGAGGATGAATGTCCAACATGACCACCACAGACAAGTGGAGCATTCGAATGCACTCGCCCCACTCTGAGCCATCCCCAATGCTGATGGGTAAGTGTGCATCTGAAAACCTGCTGCTACCTCTCTCCATCTGAGCACCAATGGACCAGACATGCTCTCCTGTCTCATTTGTCAAATCATTCCATTTTAACTTTCTTCGCTATAAATTATGAACCCTGTGGCTAATATTCTGCAACTTTGGCTAAAATATCACCAATTCTCACAGAGGCCACATAAATACAGGAAATAATGGTAAATACAACAATGTAATAACTCTTTGTGGCTCATTGGGAAAAAACCACCTAGCTAGCTCCTGGCCATCCTCCAACCTCCTACTCCACCCTGCTATCTACAGTAATGATCACAAAGGAAACAGAAAACAAATGCTTAAAACAATGAGAATTAAATATCAAAAATATTCTTACTGAAAAAAGACATGAAAATAAAAAGCATTGTAACAAGGGAGTATTTCCACTAAAATCTGAGTTACAAAATTGCTATGCTTACTGTGAAGTCCAAGCCAATTGTTTCATATTGCCGATGAATCTTTTCTGCAAGATCATCAAACAGTCTCACTATGGATGGCTTCTCCAGGGACATTGCTTTGCTAAGACCAGAAGAAACAATCGCTGGCCATGTCTGTACAATACAGTCCCAATCATGAAGGTTTGCCAGGCACACACCACTGTGATTTCCAAGGAGACAATACAAGGCACCCTGCAGGAAAAAATGATTAATATGTGAACTAAGAAGCATTGTTTAATTGTAGCCAACTCACCTACTCGATGTTTTTACATTTACTAAACACTGATTACTTAAAGTGTTTGATACTGTTGAATAAATTAGGTTCATTTTTACATAAGTGAAATTCGAACTTGAGATTCGAATTAGAGATTCGAACTTGACAACTGTCATCCAGCAATAGTTTCTCTAAATCACTTAATAAAGGGTTAGCTCAAAGAATGGCTATTAAGATAATAATAGAAAAAGGAAAGGATGTTTTTAATACATGGCTTTCATTCCAATTCTCTTGTACTACAACTACATCACAAATGTCATGAACTGTGCCGCTCTCTGCACTGTAAGGCATAGTGTTTGGAAAAGTTTCTAAAATAGTAGTTAACATCTACCTCATCCCTATGAGATAGTATTTTCCTTATCTTGTGTTATTTCGTTAGTATACAAAAACGAGGTTACTTAATTATACTGTGCATCTTCTACTGATAAGAGTTCAATTAATCAGTATGATTCTGATGACAGTAGGTGTCCCTTTTTAATGAAAAGAGCAATTAGTACTACCAAAACATTTTATTTCCTGTTCAGGAAATCAAATTACAGAATAAAATAAAATTCCAGAATAAAATTCACCCTAACTAAATTCCAGACTGGCTTCTTACCCACCCGATGCTCTACTCCTCTCACTGTTAAGCTCAGTTTTCCTGGTCTAATAAGACATTTTAGATTCTGATATTACTTGATCTACCCAATGTTGTCCATTTAAAATGCTCTCAATTAGATCAATGACATACCTCCCAGTGAGTTAGACCTTCTACCACATTCTTGAATTATACCTACACATTAGGGGACAGCAAACTTTTCCAATAAAGGGTCAGGTAGTAAAGAGTTGGCCAGAGAGTCTCTGTTGCAACTACTCATCTCTGTCACTGTAGCATGAAAATAGCCACAGACAGTAATACATAAAGGAATGGACATGGCTATGTTCCAATAAAACTTTACTTACAAAAGCCAGCAACTGAGCCAAAGCTATAGTGTGTTGTTGACCTGACTCATAGACTAACTTCAAGGAACATGTTAAGCTCTCATCTTAACTCTTTCCAGAGAGCACCTGACAGTGCTGATTAAGTCTTCCTCCAGGAAAGATTATGTATGTCCTTATCTTCTGTAATTCCTCCTCATTTCTTTCTTTTTTAAAAAAGATTTTATTTTGCCCTGGTTGGGGGAACACGAGAGGCAACCACACACTGATGTTTCTCTCCCTCTTTTTCTCTAAAAATGAACAAAATATTTTAAAAAGATTTTGATTTTATTTTTACAGAGGGCAAAGGGAGAAATTGAGGGAAAGACACATTGATGTGGGAGAGAAACACTGATCTGTTGCCTCTCCCACACCCCCAACCAGGGGCCTGGCCCACAACCCAGGCATGTGGCATGACTAGGAATTGAATTGGTGATCTTTCACTTTGAGGGATGAAGCCCAACCCACTAAGCCACACCAGTCAGGGCTGCAATTCTTCCTCCTTACTTCATGATATATTTCTGACATTTTCCTTCTCAGCCCTCTCATGTTTTCTCAACATCTACCTCCAGGTCCTCTTCTCATTCTCCTCCTTCGCTTTCTTACCCATGTCTAAAGATTCTACCAACACAAACTGAAATGTTTATCTTTAAACTCCACACTAACATGTCTAACTGCCTACATGAAACTGCCTTTGTTTACAGGAACTACTTTAAATTAAACATGTCCAAACTAACTTATAATCTACTTTCCCTTTCTCTATCTAATGTACCCAACGACCAGTTGTACAACCCAGAACCTTAACAATTTTCATAGATCCTTTTATCAGTCCCCTCATACTCAACCACCAAGTCATATCAATTCTCCCTCCTAAATCATCTGCAGTCAACCCAAATCTATCTGATGGTATAGCAATCACTGTATCCCACCTACACTCTATATTGCATCCCTATGAGATGGTATTTTCCTTATCCGGTGCCATTCCCTTCCTTCTCTGCTCTAATTACACAGTTAGTTATTCAAACTCACTAAGTTTCACGCCCTCCATGCTGGTCACCATTACCCTCAACAGTTTTTGGTCTTTCACCCCATTCTCCCACATGCCAGCCAGCACACTTATCCTCTGGTGCTCAACTCGAGTTACATCCTCCATTTTCCCCATCATACTACTGATCAAACACATATGTAAATAAAATAATTAGGAAGGAAAAAAAGACTATACCTGTTAAGTGTACTGATGTCTTCAACTTACTTTGAAATACATAAAAAGATAGATGAAGAGGTGGACAGATATGTGATAAAGCAAATAGAGCAAAATGGTAAATAAAGAACCTAAATGGTGGACGTATGGACAATTTACTGCAGAATTTCAACTTTTTTATATGTTTGAAAATTTTCATAGTAAAGCAAACAAAAATCCTGTACCTTGAACTGCTGTTGTGTGACATCTTGTCTATCAGGTCGTAAGAACTCCAAAACCAAGGGAATGATATCTCTGCAACAGAAGTTATATACTCCCAAGGCAGCAAAAAATGTTTGCTGAGCTTTATTTCTGACCTGGAGAAAGTATTAACAGAGGACTTTTGTTCAATGGTAGACAGACTACAAAAACTTCTAAATGATTAATGATAACAAAGTAATAATTTAAATGTTGTAGTAACAGGAAATATATCAAAGCAATGCTTTATCAAAAACAATTCTCTTTTTATCAAAAGTAAAGCATTACCACCAACTATATCTACAGTTTAGGTTTCATTAGGCAGAGACTGAATGGAACCAACATGCATTTGATCATTAACATAATCGGCAGAATATTAAACTTATTTTGAGTTACTCTTGATGAGAAGACTTTCTCCAAAACAGAGAACTTCACTTTTTTCAGTACAAACCTTTAAGTATTGCTCACATATTTTAAACAGAAATGATTCAGTATAAATTTATAACAATGAAATAGTTAAATAATAATAAATAATAACTGATTATAGTAAAAGCAACACACTGTACATATTTCAAACTCTTTTAAAGATTACTGTAGGTGAAATCTCTGAGTTAGAGATCAGTTTCCCAATTTTAGCATTATTCAACTTTAAGTAATTTCTTTAAAAATTTGAGAAGCAATTACAAACAGCAAAAATAAATATTATTTTTAAAAGGCTAGTAAAATTAGCTTGAATATATTTTCAATTTAAAAGACATTTTCTATGCCAATAAATTTAAACGCCCTGGTTAAAAGGGGGTACTCAGACTGCATGTAACAAAATGGGAGAGTCAGCAAGGGCAGTGTTTAGACTAGCTTTACCTGACTGTATGAACTTGTAGATAAACGAAGAAGATCTCTGATCATATCTTGGTGTATTTTTTTGTATTCACAACCCTCAACAGTTAGTGTTCGAAGCTATGAAAAGAAAACAATGTATATCAAACCTCGAAGTTTGTACTAAAAGTTCATTTAGTTATAAAGTAACACAAATAATTAAATATTTGTCTAGAAAACGATTTAACAAAGTCATCATGTAAAAAGATATTTACCTCATGCTGCAACATTACTCTGTCAATCAACAGTGCTCTGATATGTTGTTTTTTCCCATGGAGCTGAAAGACAAAGTAGCAAACACTTCATTCAACCTTTTCCCTAAGTAACTTCAACGGTGGATTGTCCTGAATCCCTTAATGAAAAATTAGTCCAAAGGAGGTCATGGTAGGCTGGTGGGCAGTGGAGATATTTCATTTATTCTAAAGTCATCAGGCTTCTATTAAAATACACTATTTCAATAAATTTTATGTCTAATAGTAGAAATACCCCCTTTAACTGGCTCGTCCAACACCCTATTTTTCTGATAATGTATGAATGGATCCATGCATGGGAAAGGAATGGAGTTGGTTCTTAGTCAAAGTACAAAAATAACCTACAAAGAACATTCCTTGACTCTGTTATATTTTTAGGTAGACTTTCTAGGTAACTGTGTATGTTTACTACAAAATACCTTTTATTTTTCTGAAAGTTATCATTTAAGCTCTCCCTCACTCTCCGTCTTCTACCAGTTGCATTACTCGCCAAGTCTCCACAATTCCTTCTTTTTTCAAAACACCTCATCTCCACCCTAACGCCTGTGCCGTGATGCAGGCTGTTTTTTCATCTAGGCTGTTACACTTTCACCACCTTCTTTTCTTCCTGTCTCAATTTCCTGCTTACTTTTCATTCTCGTTACAGAGCTTTTCAGAAATAGCTGAATTAAATATTGCTCTTTCCAATATTCAAGTCAGACCTAGGTAAGAACCTTTAACGACACTCCGACTGAATATAAAACTGAAGTATTTCCGGAGACACAACTATACATGACCTGGTTTACCTACCACTCTTCCCTACAGCCGGTTTCCTACAGCATGCCATGTTTGTAAAATCTTCCTGCCCTCTTATACGCTGTTGTTGCCTGTCTAGCACCTCTTGCCTAAACAAGGAACTCACGCATTTTTAGACTCAATGTCAACAAAAGTCTCTTACAAAGAAAACTGCCCAAAACATCAAATTGCTGAATTGTGTATTCTTTCTTCCATGCCCCTGGAGAAACTTGTTCTGACTTCTCCTAGAGCATCAATACAACATAAGAGATATTTTCCTCAAATCTACATAAAGTCCTATGCTTTAAGTTCATGCCTTTGGACCGTTGCTCCTTTCTTTTACTCAGTACTTCAGGTTGTTACAAGGCAACCTGAAAGATGGTGCCACGTCATCACAGTCCAAATTGCCTCTGAGAGTTCAGAGGCTATCATGGAAATTGACAGAAGAGTTTGTATTAGAAATATACATTTTTTTCCTAGGACCCTTCTGGCTATAACATGACATAATATTTGAAAATCTACTATTTTTGCTTATGAAAACTTCCTCCCCATGCTCAGTAATTGCTAGATGAGGTGGTTATATCAATATCACACACCTTTTAAAAAAATTAGAGTTGTAGGTGAAAATACTGACCCGATTTTCCATTGATTTTTTTACTAGGTTAAAGCTTTTCCAACGGGAGTCAAATTCATGCTTGTGAGATCCTTGGAACTGCAAAAGGTCTCCAATAATCTGTGTCAAAGAATTTCAAATTTTGTATTAATAAGTCATCACATCAACCAATCATATTAGTAATTATGAAACTACTAGATAACAAATGTACCTTTATTATAAGAAACAAGGACTTGGTATCATCTTCTGAATTATTAAGTATATGGTCTACAACAGGAAAAGAAATAGGATTTTGGTTAAAATATTTTGAATTAGTACAGTACTCCTAATCCATTAGTTAAAATCTATTAGTTGAGGGGGGAAAAACACTACCTGATATTCTCACCATTTAGAATAAAATATGTTAAGTAAAAACACATATGCTACAGAATCAAATTCCTATTTACTAATGAAAAAAAGTTAAATGCATATATGTACTTACTAAGAAGTTTCCGTATGACCCTAGCAATTGTTTCTCGGTGGTTCTCTCTAGATAGATCTATTTTAGAAAAATGAGAGAATTTATTTTAGACAAAATGAAATGCTCCCATACTTCTGAAGTTTATATCAACACTTTGTGTCCAGAACATCATATATTCAGGAAAAAAACAAACGGATTGGCCTTTATCATAGGTGGATTAGTGGCTAGACATGATACAGAAGAGTCTTCTCATTTACAATGATCTGCTTATAAAACTGTATTGGACAGGAAAGGAGGTGGAAGGAAAAAAATCCATCTTTGCCAATATTTCAAAGGCTCTATTCACTAATTAGAGACCATAAGTGCATAGGATTCTCTAATTAGTTATGGGTGACCTAAATCAAGCAAGCTAAAATTATACTCTAGCAATTAGTGTCTGCCACTGACTCCACTGTTAATCCAGCAATAAGAAAGTGTGTCAAATTTCTATGAATGTCAGATTCAGAACATTAAATTTACAAAATAAGATGTTTTATACATTGATATAAAGTTGAACTATGATAGAAAAATACAAATATATAAATGTTGTAATATTCCCATTCACATCAAGTATAATATATAAGTTCTAAAACAATTCTAAATATAAATATAATATATGAAAGTCTGCCTCTACACATAAGAAACACCCAAATACTTATTTATTGACCCAATTTCTATCTTTTACTGGCTATACTTTATGTAATAATTTTCTAGTTTCTATAGAAAAAGAAAAAAAACACAATTCCATAATTAATATTTATTTTTATATATACAAAGACTAGGAAAATTATAACTACAAAATTATTCAATTTTAGCACTTGCAGAGTAATCGACAAAAAAAAAAGTCCAGAGATTTACTCAGACTAGGATTCACATACCATATTCCAGGCCAGTGTACAACTTTGTCTCTTCCAAGGACACCATAGTCGGTACCCTGTATAAAAACAAGAGTGTTTATATTTATTAATAATACCAACAAGAAGGGTTAAAAGGGAAAATGTCATTGCTAGAATGTTTAAAGCAAAACAAAGATGATGCTCTCTTAACAAACACAGAATTCCCATCTTCCATAGTGTAATTCTTTACTCTATCCTTCTGAGGATTAATGCTATCTGTTTCATCAGTAAGGACAATGTATTCATCTTTAAAGAAAACGTTAATAACATTTAATGACTTTAGGGGAGAAACTCACTGCAAAAATGAGCAAAGTACTGACATTCTATATTCGAGTGTAAAAGCTTAAGTCTGATGAAAAACATTTACACAAAGAAAAGTCAGATTTGTAAAGGCATAGTCAAGATTAAAACTAGTTACCAAAAACCCTCAAATTTTATTATAAAATATAAAGCACAGCAAACAAGCTTCTTTAGATAATTGCCCTTTTTTTAAAACCAGCCAAACCCATCTCTCCAAACCTATCTCTCTGCAGAAATAAGTCACTACTTCTGAAGATGTTCAGATACAAAAGATACTGCAATTCCTAAAGATCTGTCACAAAGAAATATGTTATTACAACAAACCAAGCTAAATAAACCCAGTCAATGGTTAAAGGTCACTTTTTGGGTATTTAAGAACAGGTTTCAGCCCTGGCTGGTATGGCTCCGTGGACTGAGCACCAGCACCAGCGTGTGAGCCAGAAGGTTGCTGGTTTGATTCCTGGTCAGGGCATACACCTGGCAATCAATCCACGTTTCTCTTGGTCTTTCATGTTTCTCTCTTTCTCCCTCCCTTCCCGTCTCTCTGAAAATAAGTAAATAAAATCTTAAACATAAGAACAGGTTTTACGGGGAAATATGAACCTTTATAACTGAAATCTAAACTTTCTTCATTGAAAAATATACTAACTTTCTACCCTAGCTGGTGTGGCTCAGTGGATTGAGCACGGGCCTGCGAACCAAAGGATCGCGGTTTGATTCCCAGTCAGGGCACATGCCTGGGTTGCAGGCCAGTTCCCAGCAAGGGATGCATGGGGCGGGAAGGGGGGGGGGGCGCCATACATTGATGTTTCTCTCCGTCTCTCCTTCCCTTCCCCTCTAAAAATAAATAAATAAAATCTTTAAAAAATATATACTAACTTTCAACATTTTATGTCAAAATACAGTTGATTCAATAACTTTTTACGAACAAAGAGATAATACTTTCTAAGGAAAAACAGGCACAAATGCCACGAAAACAAGGGGCCAGCATATCTAATACAGGGCTAATTAGTAATAAACAGAAATTTTATACATTGTTCATCACTCATGAATTACACAGTCTTGTAATAAAAAACACACTTTTGAAATCAACATGCCCCCATCTCTATTGCATTTTTAAGCTGAATTAAGTTATCTTTACCATAATATTTCATAGTTTAAATTCTGGGATTTATCTAAATGGTAATAATATTAAGAGTACTAAAATGCCAATTACTTAACTACACCCCCTAACGTACAATCTTGTGCCTAGGATGGAAAATTACCATCTCAAGTTTCAAAACCAAGCCTAGAGAGTGTAAACAAAACAAAGAATGGAAATAGTTTATAATATAAAATGCTAATTTACTTCTCAGAGACTTTAGAATTCAAATTCTAATTCTTAAAACCTGATTTTTATTCTATAAAACTCCAACCTTTGACAACAGCTTGCAAGTCTGAGCATTCTGTAAAATTGTGTATGACTGCCCTGAATGGTGTGGCTCAGTGGATTGGGAATCATCCTGCAAACAGAAAGGTCACGAGTTTGATTCCCAGTCAGGGCACATGCCTAGGCTATGGGGAGGGTTGTGGGCCAGGTCCCGCTTGGGGGCGTGCTAGAGGCAACATATCGTTGTTTCTCTTACACGTCAGTGTTTCCCTCTTTCTTTCTCCCTCCCTCCCCTCTAAACATAAACAAATAAAATAGCTTTTTAAGAAATCATGTATGCTAGAAAAATATGTATGTATCCAAAATCTAGTCAGTAAAAATAAAATCAGATTCATTTACGATGAACTTCAAGGAGTCCAATGTGTCTACTGAAATTAGATTTCACCAGCAAAGAGGAAAAGGCTGTGCTCAAGTTTAACCAGCATAAAGCATAAGACTGTTTGTTATCCACCCCCAACCTGACATCTCCCTCGGTAGAGGATAGGGAAGTGCTTGTCTTGAGCTGTCACATGATAGGACATATCTTCTCACTGCTGCTAGAAATAGAAGTAGTTTACTAAAGCAGGAATACAACTATACCTTACCCATTCCATATCTATTACTAAATAATATTAAACAAGCATGCATTTTAATTATCACAAAATTACTCTTTCAAGTAACATAAAAAGCCATCTCTATAGCAAACTTCTGAACAACTTTTAGTGTATCCAAAGGAGGGAAAAACCTATCAAATAAACAAACAAACAAAAACATATCAACTGGGAATTTGAAATGCTTTTCTTGTATGCATTTCAGATCCAGTAACATTAATTACTTTGTAATCACATTTAAAAACAAGTCTCATCTAAAAGCCCTAATACTAATTTTTAAAATTCATGTATCACTCTAATTGTTTCCTACCAAAAAATTTAAAGAAAGATTATCAGTTATTACAATTATTTTAAAATATCAGCCCATGTGGAATTTTAAAGTATTAAGTAACACTTAAATAACATTTAAATAAGTAACATTTAAATAAAAATGGCTTAGGATTTTATTTTTAAAACTTGAATTAAAATACATCTACCATAACTCAAGTGTATAGAAGGTACCTGGTTAGATATATATTACAGTTTTATTTGTCCTTACCCATCACAAATTCCATTAATGCTTATTTACCTAACATTCACCTTTAATTGATCTCTTATCTAACAAATTTATTAAACTACATTTGGACTGACAGGTTTTATACTATTTATCAGCAAGTGGAAATACATATTTATACCAAATTATTTCTTCTGATCTTTAAAAAAATAAAATTCATGACTTCAGTAAGATTTCAGGATTTTATCTCTTTGTGGTCACATTAATATAATTAGACAAAGGAACTAAATAAAATTCGGACACATAATTTCAACAGCATATTATAAGTAATACCATCTAAAAATAATAATGTTAAATTAGCTTCATGGCAACTAAATAGTACCAGATCACCTAATTTATAACAAAATCTGATCAGTATGTGTGCCACTGGAGGTGGGGTGGGGGTGGTGAACACCTGTTAAGTTTTCCACAACTATGTTATTTGCACCACTAGATGGCAATCTTCTTCAGATTTGACAGAGTAGAACTGAAAACAATCACTGGTGGAAAAGGATGGTAAAAAAGGAAGAAATGACTAATAATATAAAAACAAAATATACAAGTCAAATACGCAAATGAAGGCTAAGTTAGCAGTCAGGAAAGAACTGCAAGCAGTAATAACTATTCCCGTCTATAAGTGAGAGAACAGGGTACCCCTTCCAATAATCCCTTTCCCTCCCAAGTGAAAACAAACATCAGTATAAAACCAAGCCACTAACTGATATTTTTTCCATTCAAGATTACGTGTGTTTCACAAGAGTTATTTGGCCTATTTCCATGTTCTGTTATGCAATTCAATCCTAGGCATCAAAATAGCAATAAACACAAATGAAAAGCTGACTCTTACTCTACCATGTGCACAAAAGGTGGCTAAGTAAAGAAAGAGAAATCTTACATAGTGCTAGGTTTAAAATTAATGCTGAGCATAAGAACTATTTCCATGTCTGACACACAAGCTTTAAAAATCAATGAAAACAGTCAGAAGGTGAAATAAGGAGAAAACAGGATTACTCACCGTGGAGTAGTAACTGTTTCCTTTTCTGTGTGCGGCTCCCCCAGCAGAGCTGGGTAGTTCCCTGGAGGTGCCAAGAGAGGTTAGCTAGCCCTGCCCCTCATCGCATAACAACACATCCTTTCACATATCACTGAAATGGTCTCAACTCCTAGACCTTACGTATGAGTTTTTCTTGAATGAAAAGTTAGTAAAAGCAGAGATCCTAAGAATGACTTAACAGATCTATCAGAGAAAAGGGGGCACAAAGTAAAGAAGAAATATTTGAGATGAAAAATGAGGATTCCTCTACCTTGAGTAACCCTGTTTTTACAGATGTTAGGTTTTTGCTTTATGTGATAGCTGGTTAGACCCAGGAAGATTATGAGTGGACTGCAAAAAGAGAAACTAATGACGATTTGCAGATTAAAGACAAGTGCCCAAAATTCCTGTAACCCTGGAAAGACATACTCCAACTTCCACATCTGTAAAGGTAGAACTACGAGTATAAACTATACCGCAAATATTTCTATTAAATCATTACCTAAAGGTTCCAACAGCAAAATAGATATTCCATTTTAAGATTACTTCAGAAGCCTTAGTGTCTAAAAAAACTGTTGAAAAATAAAATTGTACTAAACTGAAAAAATAAATTACCCTTAATTACCTAAAGGGAACTTATTGTACCCATCATTTGAAACAGTAAAATGTACAGCATGTACAAGGTATTTAGTGGCCCCCTCCAACACTGCTACAGGCCAAAAATTACAATACAGATACCACTAGGTATATTATTTAGTTTATCCTTATTAGGATAATCAACTCACCTAAGCTTTTTATTTTTTGTCAGTCTTTAATCATTTAGCACAGAAAATTGATTTTTCACATTTAGTAGTCATTTCCCTGAACAATGAAATTTTAAGACCATCCCATATACTCACTCCATTAGGAACTAAGATTTTCTTATAGGAAAACTCAGAACTAAGCCTCCAGTCTTTCATTACTGCAATTTTCCAGAAGACAGATACTGCTAATACATGCTCAAAGCAAACTTAATAATGAGTAGTTTGACAAAAAAAAAAAATTAAGGCAGCTACAATATTTTACCTAACTGAGATCTATGTAAGAAAATAAAAATGTCTGTTTAAATTTAAAAAATTATTTGAGCCCTGGTTGGTGTGGCTCAGAGGATAGAGTGCCGTGTGCCGGCCTGCGAGCCAAAAGGTCAATGGTTCGGCACCAGGTCAGGGCACACCCCTGGGCCAGGCCCCTAGTAGGAGGTATGCAAGAGGCAACCAATTGAAGTACCTCTCAATCACCAATGTTCCTCTCCCTCCCTTCCCCTTTTTAAATAAATAAATGCAATCTTTTAAAAATTTTTAAAAATTGCTTGCGTTGTTATGTGCGTCCCAAAACTGCTTGAGTATTTCAGAAAATCCATAATGTCCCATAATACAAAGGCAAAAATGTTATGAACAAGACTGACTCCCCTCAGGCATCTTAGGCATTACACAAAAGCGTTTGTTACCTTTATACATTTCCTTCTCTCCCCCACCTGGTACATTTTACTTTGCTTCCTAGGGAATAACTAATGTCCGAAGGGTTTTCTTTCCATCTGCTAGTTTCAAACTGACCTGCTGCTGATAATTTAATCAATAATTATGCTATAGATATTCTTTCTTCACATTAGGCAGTATGATTTACTATCATAAAACAATGGCACCATCCATTTAAATGATCTAATTTTTTCAAATCAACTTGCATTTAGAGGATTCTGACAACTTATTTATTAAAGAAGCATTTCAGAAATTTAAAAAGCTGACTTTATTTTATGATACTTTGGTTGAGAACTAATTACTATGAGTCAAAACAGTCAAAATGTTATATAAAGAAAATAAATATAATAAGGCACACATTACCAAACAAATTAAAATTTCAGATGAAGATGATACCAGTTAGAAATTAGTTTTAAAGGAAAGGGTTCTGTTAAGAACTAGTTAAAAGCCCAGGAAAGACTTTGTAAACCTGTTTTGGCAACTCGAAGGCAAAGTGCTTGCTCATCCATCCTAATTCTACTTTGTATAAACATTTGTGTATGTGACTATGAAGAACCCCGAAAATGTGTATTATTCGATGATTAGAAAGATTGACATTTTTGCCATTTTATATTTTATCTCGTTATGTATTATTAAATATACAGGGGTTGGCAAAAGTAGGTTTACAGTTGTTTGTATGAAAAATACAATTAATAATACAAAAATAAACTATTTTGCATACTCACAACTGAAAACCTACTTTTCCCCACCCCTATATATGAGACATTTTATACATACATTTTAAAATATATTTAAAAGCATAAACATTATATGTTTACAGTAAATACAACTTTTATTACTTCATTATATTAAATTTTCACACCAAAAGTGAAAATTCTAAAGCAAAACTTTTCAATCTAAATTATCTTTCATCTTCAAATTTTCTGGGAAAAATCTATAAAGAATATTCAGGACCAACTTTATAGCTTATAGTGTACAGTAATAAAAGCTAACAAACTATTAATTTCCATCGCATCCATAAAGTTTTTTATTACATGGTATTCTTTTCCTTATTGAAAATGCATTTCATTATTATAAACCTAGTTGGTTTACAATTATAAAATATATGGCAATTTTGTCCTGATGCACATTTATTTCAAAAGATAAGGACTGCTTCAATTCACTAATAAGAGTATATATGGCCTAAAAGGGGGACATGCTGATATGAACTGCAACAAACAACCTCTAAGCCTCGCGAGCTGACCCTTCACGCAGTGCATCCTAACGCTCACTCAATACTAAAAACCTTCTCGCCCTGGCCAGTGTGGCTCAGTTGGTTGAGTGTCATCCCTTAA
This sequence comes from Carollia perspicillata, assembly GCA_004027735.1. Taxonomy (NCBI): domain Eukaryota; kingdom Metazoa; phylum Chordata; class Mammalia; order Chiroptera; family Phyllostomidae; genus Carollia; species Carollia perspicillata. The sequence continues at coordinate 21,397 of PVKM010001454.1, forward strand.
AATGAGGGGTCACGGATTCGATCACTGGTCAGAGCACGTGCCTGGGTTGCAGGTTCCAGTCTCAGGTCAGGCACACGCGAAAAGCAATCAGTTGATGTTTCTCTCCCGCCCTTTCCCTTTCTCTAATATCAATAAGCATGTCCTCGGGTGAGAACAAAATATATATATATATAAGTCTCATATATATATATATAAGTCTCATATATATATATATATATATATATAAAAGTCTCATCATCATATACACAAATTATATATGCTTTTACTCTTAAGTAAATTGTTGGACTAAATGACCATACTTCTCACTGCTGACATGTTCAAGCACAGCTAAATTTACTAATGTAATAAATTAAGTATGAAATCACTTTTTAGCATGCCATAAAAAATTCTCAATGTATTCCATTGTTAAGATCAGCAGCAAAATCGAAACCATTTCTGTAGGTCTCACTTAAAAAATATTGTTTAAAATCAATCTCTCTTAACAAAAATAAATTGTGGTAAAATTACTTATATCAAACTATAAAACTAACAAAAAACGAGTTTTTAAAGAATTCAGGAAAATCCTAGGTTAACTGAAAACAAATTTCCTTACCTGGAATAACCCTACTTCTCCATCTTAAATCTAATAAGCAATCTAAAGTTCAATGCCTAGAAATAATTTTTAGATTGAAATAAGTGGGAATTATGAAAAAGTAGGATTCTAAGTAATGACTATGCAAAATATAGGGAAGACAAGCCACATTTTAAAACAAATCCTTGAAGCTTTTTAATATTTTTGTTGCAAAATCCACAAATAATTCTCTGCTTTGTGTTTTTTGACAGGGCAGGGATTACCTACTGGTTTTTCTGTGATTTTCATTATATTGCTGAGCAATGAGATGTCAATGTTGACAAAAAACGATCTATGATGATGCATTGAAACTAGCAACTATCTACTTACTAGGAGGGCTAAAGTTACACATTGCTGATTTCTGTTCAATTTTTTTTAACTTAAATGGTAGCATCAACAATGGACTAAATCAAGACAAAATAATAATACTCTGAAAAGCACTTAAATTCATAAGAGCAACTCATTAGATCTAAAAAGTTCAAAATCATAATGAATAACTTTGAACAAATTTTTATTAAAAAACACCCCATTTTTTTGCTACCAAATCTTTAACCAACAATGACTGCAAACAAACTAGTATTTTTCTTTCCTTTTTAAAGAGGAGTATTTATCTTAAGTAACTCAGCATACTAACAGATGAACTTAAATACCTCTACGTTCATATTTTGAAACTCATTTACAATGAAAGCTGCACTGGCACCATATGAAGATCTGAGTAAACCTTAAAGTTTATGGACCAGATTGTACCTCAGATATTTGTTGCCTAACAATGAAAAAAAGGTTAAAGTGATACAGAAACACCAGTAATTACAAAACCAGGGTCTCATTATGTGACTAAGACTTAAAATATATGCAAAATGGAAAAATAGCAAAATATGTAAAGTAATTATTTTTACTTACAAGTTAGTGACTGGCTCTCCTTTCAATGGAGGTAAGAGGTTTCCTGAGCCAATTAAACAGTTGTGCACTATAGTCAGACTCTGCAGAACATCATCTCTGGAAAAGAAAAAGGTATTTTCATATTTCAGAAGACTCCAAATCCCTCTTTAAGAAAAAAACAAGAGTCTAGGGTGAAGTACAAAAACTTTATCAAGTGGGGATATATAAAATTAAGGCAAAGAAACAGCAAACATCATGGTTTAAGCACTTAATAATACAAGGTACAATAATTAAATAGGTATTTACTGGTGATAAGAGACCTGTTCAGCCCTGGCTAGTGTGGCTCAGTGGATTGAGTGTGGCCTGAGAACCAAAGTGTTGCTGACTTGATTCCCAGTCAGGGCACATGCCTGGGTTGCAGGCCAAGTTCCCAGTGGAGGCCACATGAAAGGCAACCCCACATTGATGTTTCTCTCCCTCTCTTTCTCCTTCCCTTCCCCTCTTTCTAAAAATAAATAAATAAATCTTAATTAAAAAAAAAAAAAAACCTGTTTACATTTAAACGAGTTCTAAATCATCACAAGTAACAACTAAATACCCTTTGTGAAACAATTCTGAATGTAATCACGTTTACCTGTAGATGACTACGACTAACAAAAATGGAAAACATTCTCACAGATATTCCAGCATATCCCATCTATTAAAAATGGACTAACTAAATATTTATTTCAAAAGGCAGTTTTGTAGTACTCAATGGACTTTAAGTCAATCATACTTCTTCCTCCAATGTCATTTCTACTAAATTTGCTATTAAAATTTCATATTAGACATAGTAATTTCCTCACTATTATTTTTATGAACTTTCAAAGATCCAAACTATAGAAATCTAATGACTCCAAATTAGACTCTGTTTCTTACAAAAGCCCCTAGGAGAAGAAAAAAATTACATCAAAACGCTTTTTCTGTTAAATAGTATTCATGTCAATAACATGAATTACTAAGAAGATACAACCCAGTAAATCTAAGCTGAATCTAGAAGAGCGGGAATTTCATTTCAAAGGGGGCACACCTACACACGTCCTGAAAGATGCACAAGTGAAACCGCTAAGGAGAAAGCACGAATAAACTAGGAAAAACCCTGTTTTTCCATTTGAACCGTTTAAATAATATGACAAAATTTCTATTAAACAATTCTGTCTTAAACTGTTTTCTAATTCCACTTATGGAGATATTCAAAACACATTGAACATGAACACATCAGATATGACATAAGAGAGGCACAAAAATGATTTTTTTTTAGTCTGCAACCATAAAACATACACCAATTAATTATTTTTTAAAAAAAAGCTAACCTAGACATTTCGAGTTCTCCATCACCACAAAGCTGGAGTTTGATGAGTTCAGGTTGGAGAAAAGAGTCCAAGAGATAGAAAGCAAAAGCTACTTCATCAGAAGAAGGAACATGCCATTGGATGCCCAGGTTCCAAAGGTCCCCAGGTTTACCCCAGTCCTAGAAAAGAACAGCATTTGTTCAGCAGACTGAGAAGTTGACAAAAGAACATATATACATAATTTAAAATGTCTTAAAGAATATGTATGAGTATTCCAAATCTAAGGGGGCAAAAAGGGGCATGAAAACATATTACCCCCTCATTCAATAACTCCTGAAGAAGCCCTCAAATATTAGTTTACTTATGAGAGTAACAGTAAGTTTATGTGAGTCTACTGTGTTCCCCAATAAAGTTATGTGGAATTACAGAGATTAGATATGGCATAACGAGCCACTGTGCCCCAAAACAGGAAAGACGAAAATCAGAGTTATCTCCAGCACTGTGCTGGAACTTGGAAACATTCCAGGAAGCGCCCTTCCAGTTGCTGGAAGGGATGCTGTCCCATTCAGGAATCACTTAATAAAGCCAATTAGATCTTCAAAACAAACAATCCAGCAAGTTTTCATAATATACTTTAAAAAATACAGAAGTGACACCTTCATACACAGCATGGAGAAAACATGACCCTATCCTGGATCCTCCATCATTGAAAATGCTTGCCTTGATAGGAAAGTAGTCAGGAGGCTGCCTGTCAAAGCCACCCGGCACACTGCAGTATTCTGTAGGGTAGATAAGCGTAGTAGAACGAAGAAGGTGATGCAAAAGGTTACAGGACAGAGTGTAACCCTGCTTACAGGTTAAATGTAGGGTTCTTTGGAGAATCTTTACAAGTTGCTCCCTATAAAGAAGCAACTTCTTCCCATCTACTCGAGTAATCTAAAAAAAGGAAGAAACAGTTGAAGATATGTGGGTTAAAAGATCAAAAATCAGTAATAATATAAAGGTGAATTTTCAGCCACTAAAGTAGCCCAAATAATGATTGTTTATCTTAAAATAATTTAATTCATTTTAGGACTTTCATTTTAATTATATTCTAACAATTTATTGTTTTCTAAGATCAAAACACATTTTCTGAGTCTGGGCTCTCGTGTGCCATGGCATGGTACCATCCTTCTCGAAAGGGTCTATTTCCTTTAAGAGGCAAAATAACTTAATTGAATTTCCTTGTTCTTTGGTTCCTGAACTAACCCATAAAAAACAACAATAAAAAATCCCTAAAATTTGATTAATGGCCAAATTTAGAATATAAAGAAAAAAAGGATTCCCAAATCCAAAACACTTTTCAGTTAATGAGTTACCTAAACTAGAATTCACCAGTAAAAAGTCCAGAACTGAACATAAAGTAATCAACAATTATACTACTCTGATAACAAGAAAATGACATTATCTGACTTTCTGCAGCCATATCAAAAAATATTTAAAGCTTATGACTGTTCATGTTTTAATGTCAAATGTGCAAAAAAGAAATCCTAATAGCAAGCCAACATTTTTATAGTAATAAATTTTCTTATTCCAAAGATTTACAATACCTCAGACAAAAGTTGAAGATTCCACAGTAACTCCTTGTCTAGCTCTTCTTCATTTAATACATCGTCATCTAAAAAAGGCAAAATGGCATCAGAGAGGCAAAAAAATCTATGTATCCAACTAAATGAATCCTTTAAAAAATATTTATATTTAACATTTCTAATAACTGAAAAAATCTCTTTCGGGGAGACTTTTCAAATCCCTCCTTCAGTAAGTGGAACTTGAACCAGAAAGGGGAAAACTTACTTTTTAAGAAAACAAACACACCAGCCAAAATGTCTGACCCTGCACATATCACAAAACAACTGGTATTTTTTATGGCAACCTCTGACTGGGTCTCATATCTATGAAAATATTAATTTAGTAAAGTAAAATTTCTATGCTACCTGTCAATATGGTGATGCCTTATTTTGAGCAATTTCCCCCCAAACTGCAAAATTGAAATATTACATAAGTTAAAACTGTTTTCATCAACAGAGTCCTAGAAACAAAGGAAAAAATTTATCTGAAGTTATAAATACAGAATGATACCCTTATGACTCACTCATTGTAAGCTGAGTTATAACACTGCAGCAGTGGGGAACAAACAGCTTCAAAGATTCCTCTGGGCAGCACTGAAAACATATTTACTTAGGTTAGTTTTCTTTGAAAAGCACAAATATTTAACAGTCACAAACTTCACACTAGCACTATTTTCAGTGACAAATGAAGGCCATAAGCAGCTACTGAAAGAATGATGTATTTTAAGTATAACAAGCACATCTAGAATAGTTAATCACATAAACCCGTTGGTTACTGCTTCATTAATTCATCAGTCCAAAAATCCCCCAACTCACCTTCACAGCAGCACGGCACATGTCTGCCACCATACGGCCTGCTACTCTTGTTTCAAATATATGCGAAATAGAAAAATTAAAAACCTTCTGAAGGGCCACCTGGTTCAGATATAGAAAAAATGAAAATGTCTAATCAGCATTTTAAAGAACATTAAGCATAAAACATTTTTTTTAAATGATGCTCCGACTATATTACAAGTAACCAAGTAGGAAATTTTCAGCCATCAGAATTTATATGGATTTGCTTTATTATGTTACATTCATGTCTATGAACAATCTCTGCAAAAGACCCTAACATGAACGAAACATCTGAGGCACAAGACTTTAATTGCTACAGAAACACCAAACACAAAATTACAACTTCTGGAAGCAAATACAATTACCTTGTTGGCTAGTCCAATATAAGAAAATTTTTTAGACTATCCAATATATACATTTTGTCATTCTGACAACGACAAACTATAAACATTTATCTCTAATCCAAAAGACTAGAAGCAGTCTACTTAATTTTATAAGCAAGTCACAGAATTTAATTGCTGAATGAAAGAAAGCTCTATATACAAATTAACAATGTTCAAAATTATAAACAACTCCCTTTAAAATATTTCAATTAAATAAAAGATTTATGTTAACTTCTTTATACTCATAAAATCTTGGTAAATATTTCATGAAGCTCTAAAACAGGTTAGCTTTTCACCAGTATAAATAAAATGAATAATGATGATCTCAGATGAAGGGCAAAGAAACAGAAATGGAAATACAGTATAGTTTGGTTTTCTCTTTAAAGATTTTATTTATTTATTTTTAGAGAGAGGGGAAGGGAAGGAGAAAGAGAGGGAGAGAAACATCAATGTTGTGGTTGCCTCTCATGTGTCCTCTACTGGGGACCTGGCCTGCAACCCAGGCATGTGCACTGACTGGGAATCAAACTGGCGACCCTTTGGTTCGCAGGCCTACACTCAATCCATTGAACTACACCAGCCAGGGCCAGATTTTTATAATTAGGATTTAATTTCTATCATGTTATGGTATAAACAATTTCCAAAACTATTCTCTCAAATTGTATTTAATTGTAAACTTTAAAATTACAGTTAGCCCTGGCTGGTGTTACTCAATGGACTGAGCACTGGCCAGTGAACTGAGGGGTCACTGCTTAGAGTACCAGTCAGGGAACATGCCTGGGTTTGGTCCAGGTCCCAAGTTGGGGGCGTGAGAGACAACCGATCGACACATCTCTCACACATTGGTGTATCTGTCCCTCTCTTTCTCTCTCCCTTCACCTCTCTCTAAAAGTAAATAAATAAAATCTGTAAAAAAAAAAAACAAAAACTACAGTTAATCCTTGCTGTTTGTAGTAGTTATGTTCTATAAAGCTACTGAGAGCTCTGAATTATTAAATACTAATTTGCTAGCTAGTAAAACCATTGTTCCTAGGGGAAATACATGATTAAATTCCTACAAGGCTCTGGGTATATTTTCATCAAATGATGAATTTTGTGTTAATATGTCTCTGTTTCAAGACACCTTATTTAGCCCGGGCTGGTGTGGCTCAGTGGACTGAGTGCTGGCCTGCAAGCTGAAGGGTCACCGGTTCCATTCCCACTCAGGGCACATGCCTGGGTTGTGGGCCAGGCCCCCAGCTGGGGGTGTGTGAGAGGCAACTGATCAATGTATCTCTCACACATTGATGTTTCTCTCACTGTCTTTCTTTCTTCCCTTATCCTCTCTCTAAAAGTAAATAAATAAAATTGAAAAGAAAAGACAACTTATTTAATATGTATTCTTGATTCACTAGCACAGAAGTCAAAAGTCAATAGCACTATAATTCATGCCTGAACAAAACTCATCTAAAACACGCTATCTTCTCCATCAGACACATCACAATTCTCTTATGCTTAGAACACTAGATATGGCTTCAGCACTGCTCTTCTGGCCGTTTTAAAAAAGAAGCAAAATCACCAACAACAAAAACACGAAACTGTAAAAAACCTGGCACTAGATAGATACGAAAAGAACACGTTTACAGTATGAGAGCTGAAACAAAAAGGCAGAGCATCACCTATCCCACCCCAGCTAGAAACATGTCCAATTCAAACTTTTACCATTTTACATGTCTGCACAAAAACAATGCAAGTATTAATTTAGGGACTACAAATAAATTTTAGTCAGTAGGTAAATTTGCAAATATGGATTCTGTGAATAATGAGCATCAATTGTGTATTTCTTCCAAATTTTAGTATGAAAAGAAAGGGTAAACTGGCATTGATATACACACTTAAAGTAGCTTATTTTTATAACTTCGAATAAAATTACAAGATTGTAATTTAATTTTCTGTAGCAATGTATTCTTACCATAAATATTTCTTTGGAACACTGTGTGAGGATTGTACTAAATGTAGAAGACAGACCTAACTCTACTAAACTCTCCAGGTGAGTCATTTTCTCAGTTTCTGTCTCTTCCCTTGTTTGCTCCAATGTGCTGCTTTCTATAAGTCCAAAGCATCTAAATAATGCAAAGAAAGAAAGCATAATTTTAGTGACTAAAAACTGGTTTAACATTTTTAATGATTGGACAAACCTCTACTGTATAACTGTTCAAGTGGCAGCTCGTGAATTTGTATGGGGCTCACAAATCAAGTGTCCTGTTACAACCTCAGAAGCACCGTCCTGGGGGTAGTTGTTCGAGCACGCCAGTGAAGGAAGAGACTAAAGCTGCTGGGACAGAACAATCATTGTTTTGGGTTCAAATAAAGGGCTGGTCTGAAGTACATACTCACCTGTCCATAAACTGTAAGACAAAATCCTCAAATTCAGCTGTGGCTGAACACAGTTCTCGTTCCACCTGTAACATTAATGCGGAGAAAAATTAAAAACAGGCTTTGATTTTTTTCTCTGAACAAAACTCAAATATGGTCTACTATATAGATATGACACTAAATTATTATGTTGTGTACTGTGAGAAATAAAACCATAATCACGTATCAATTTAGACTAACTCCTCTACTACTTTCCAGGAACCAAAATAAGAATTAACGTATTTTATAAGGGCCAAACCGGAAGTCAAGCAGCCATTTTTATTATCAATTACATTTTTCAAACTGTTTCAAACTTCTGGTGTATGTATAAAGGCTATCCCTCCCTACTTAAACATCTAAATGACAGAAGTCAAGTAGTAATATGCCCACAATAAAGGAAACAGTTGTACTTCCGGCCAAGATGGAGGCGTAGGTAGAAACACCGTACCTCCTCTCACAACCAAGATTAAGGACAACAAAGATTTACCAGCAATAACACAACCAGAACACACAAAATTGAACTACGGAAGTCCAACAACCATTCAACCAGACCAGTAAGAGGGGCGGAGTCGGCAGCTGGTGGAGAGGGAAAGCGGCAGGAAAACGTGGTGGCTACCAGACCCAAGAGTGCTGGGGAGTGTAGGTGGTACGGATATTGCAGACCCCAGATGTGGGAGGAGATGAGCAGAGCTCGTAGGGCACGCAGGGCGGTTGGCCGACTGAGGACACACATTCACACCCAGAAAAACTAGGCCAGAGCAGGCAGTGAGATGGACCACACAGCCCAGGGCCCCAGCAACAGGAAATAAAGCCTAAAAACACCAATTGAAAAGGTGCCAGGAGAGGCTCCCAGCCTCATATGAGAGGTCGCTGGAGAGACCCACAGGGTCCTAGAGCATGCATAGGCCTGCCCACCTGGGAACCAGTGTCAGGGGGGCCCAGTTTGCTTGTGGGAGGCAGCAGAGGGGACGCAAATTTGAGAGAGCACGGAACAGGCGCCATTGTTCCCTCTCTGACCCTGCCTCCACAGACAGAGTCACAACCCTGGGACTACGTTGCCCCGCCCTGGCAAACACCTAAGACTCCACCACCCATATGTAACAGGCGCCACCTGACCCAAAATGACTCAAACAGAAGAACAGCTCAGAGCCCCAGAGCCAATACTTTTAAGCGACCAAGAGATAGCCAAACTATCACATGCACAGTTCAAAACACTGGTGATCAGGATGCTCACAGAACTGGCTGGTTTTGGTCTCAAATTAGATGAACAAATGAAGGCGATGATAAGTGAAATGAAGAAAAATGCACAGGGAACCAATAATGATGGGAAGAAAACTGGGACTCAAATCAATGGAGTGGACCAGAAGGAAGAAAGAAACAACCAGACACAAAAGAATGAAGAAACAACAATTCAAAAAAATGAGGAGAGGCTAAGGAACCTCCAGCCTCTACATTCCAACATCCAACATTTAACATTCCAACATCCTCTACATTTAAACATTCCAACATCCGAATTATAGGAGTACCAGAAGGGGAAGAGGAAGATCAACAAGTGGAAAACTTATTTGAACAAATAGTAAAGGAGAACTTCCCCAATCTGGCAAAGGAACTAGACTTCCAGGAAATCCAGGAAGCTCGGAGAGTCCCAAAGAAGGTAGATCCAAGGAGGAACACACCAAGGCACATCACAATTACATTAGCCAACATGAAAATGAAGGAGAGAATTCTAGAAGCAGCAAGAGATAAGAGGACAGTTACCTACAAAGGAGTTCCCATCAGACTGTCAGCTGATTTCTCAAAAGAGACCTTACAGACAAGAAGGGGGTGGAAAGAAGTATTCCAAGTCATGAAAGGCAAGGACCTACATCCAAGACTGCTCTATCCGGCAAAGCTTTCATTTAGAATGGAAGGGCAGATAAAGCGCTCCTCAGATAAGATCAAGTTCAAGGAGTTCATCATCACCAAGCCCTCATTATACGAAATGTTAAAGGGACTTATCTAAGAAAAAGAAGATAAAAAATATGAACAGTAAAAGGACAGCAAACTCACAGTTATTAACATCCACACCTAAAACAAAAGCAGACTAAGCAGACACCTAAAACAGGAGCAGAACCACAGAAATGGAAATCACGTGGAAGGTTAGCAACAGGGGGGTGGGAGGAGAGGGTGGGGAGAAGGTACAGAGAATAAGTAGCATAGATGGTGGGGAGAAAACAGGGAGAGGGCCAGAGTAATGTGGGAAATGTAGAAGCCAAAGAACTTATGACACAAGGGCATGAACTAAAGGGGGGGAGTGTGGGTGAGAGGAGGTATGCAGGGTGAAGAGGGAATGAAGGGGGGGAAATGGGAGAACTGTAATGGCATAATCAATAAAATATATTTTAAAAAAAGAAGAAAACAGTTGTAAAAGAACCAGACAGTAATAAAGAAATTCTCTCTTCATTAGATGACAATCCCCTCAATAGATTTATTACTAACATAAGAAAATGAAAAAAACAAAACAGCACTATCTTTGCTTAACAAAACATTAAAAAGTGACAAACTGAAATTCACCTCTGGATGTCAAAATAGCAAAGATGACACGGCCTTCCATCTGTATAATGTAGTCACAAAATAGTCATTTTAATTTGTTAGCACCTATCCAAAGTTGCTTTGAAACTAGCAAATATTGCTATGAATATACAATAAAAATTCAGAGCTCAGTTAACCGATTCCTTTACAACCAGAAAGCATCCTTACCTCTGTGAGGTCATGTCTTTCTTGTAGCACAGAGGAACAATCTACTAAAGGCACCAGAGTGGAAAACGTTGCTATGAACTGGAATGTAATCTGTGGGAAGATGCAGCAAATTTAACATTAATTACGTAGCTCTAGTTAAAAAATACAAGCATACTGTAATTTACCCAAATAAATTATCTTGAGGGAATCCCACAACAATCTTTCTGGAAATTTTTCATTTAAAATTGAACATTTTAAGGTTCCATGAAATGAATGAGCTGTTACTTCACTAATGAAAGTATACTACATTTATTTTCCTATAGTTATTTATTAGATTTAAGCACAAAGTTCTCCAGCCTTTTCTCACTGAGAGGTTACTTTGCCTCCCTCCTAAACATATAACCATAACTAAGGGTAAATCAGCTAATGCAGAAACTGGAGAGAAGGGAAGATGGGCAGTGTCCGGAGATGTGTGTGTAACCAGGATCTGGCACTCTATACCTAGTAACTTGTACCATGCTCCCTCTGTCACCAGTGCAGATGAAGGTAAGTGCAAATGATCATAAGCTACAATTTTTAATGTCTCTGCTTAAGGAAAATAGTAAATATACAGGGTCCGACACAAATAACACTGCTTTCTTATTATAAAATCTTTTATTACAAAATCATAAGCATGCAATTCTGTAACATAACAATATCACACTCAAGTACACCATATAACATTTTAGGTGAAATGTGCAAATTAAAATGATAAACTATTACACCCATATTCTTACTCTGCCAACCACACTCAAGCAAGGCCTTACTTCTGCCAGACCCTATATAATGAGCTTTAAAACATCAAGTGGTCATTAAATGAATAAAAGTAATCACAAGTTACTTATGAAGGAAGATGTTAGAGATCAACTAACCATCCACAGACCTAAACTTAGCATCTACAGATATAATTCTGTTACAATTAACAAATTTTATTCGTACTACATTCTAAAGAGTATTTGAAAAAAAATTAAACAGGATATCCACTTACACAGTTATCACTCAGCTACCAAACAGAATCATAAATATGCTCACCATGCATTTACTGAAGTCATTTGGATCCACCCCAGGCAACGCTCTCATCAGCAGAGGTAGCATATGTGTTGGACCTTCAGGAAACCATTTGCCCCCCGATACCAAACTGCGGGCCACTCCAATTACACAACTTAAAGTAGCTGTGAGCTGGTGAGGTTCTGTTAAAGTCTCTAGTGCAGGATATGTTCTACAATTTGAAAACAGAATTTTAAAAAATTTCCATCGCAGATAACCATAGATGGTATATTAAGTACAATAAATTCATAAATGTATTTTGGTTAAAAGGTTTGTAGCTGGAAGATATTTTGAGTATTTGCTCTCAAAGTTAACAGAATCACACAAATAAAGGAAAGGTACATGTTTCCCCAGTCCCCTGACATCTCACCTTTTTTGTTCATGCAAACTCCCCAGTGAAAAGGGACATAAGCCAGTAGATTTTGCATTATTTCAAACATCCTAATCCACTTCCACATTCCAACAGGATAGACACATAGACACTACTAAAATCTGGGAATAACCAGTACAAACTACTCTTCTCTTTTTACAGGTAAAACAACCTTACTAAAATGCTGAAATTTCTATTTTATACTTTTAAAAGGACTGGTATTTTAAACTTGGAAATCGACTATCAGAAATATATGAGAATATCCCTGACGCTGGAACGAAGCAATTGAGAGAAGTAAGGTCAATCCTTTGGTCACTAAGTATATAAGGCCTATGGACATTCAAGTCACTCTTTGACTCTGTAATTTGACTTTATGAGTCTACCCTATAGGGAGAAAAAAAATCTAAGATGCAGTCATTTTAAATTCCTCTTATGCATAAAAGATATATAAGGGAAATTTCATCTTGAGTAGGAAACAAGTGAGGCTTTATAACTTGAATTAAAAAGAACAAAGCCTACCCTTATTTTAAAACATAAAGAAATCAAACCAAACTCTTTAATGAAGGTTGTTTTTAGGAAATGTAAAACTGAATGCCTAAAATATTTTTTACATTTTTACTTTTTAAAACATTTTGCATTTTTAAAGGAAAACTTTCAAAAAGGTACCCATGCCACTTATAAACAGAATACAATTAAAATTGAATCCCAAAAAAATGACACTGTAGTGTCAATTTTGTCAATTAAGTATTTACCTTGGTAAAACACATATCGCTAAATATGCTGATATTAACTCTGTGCCAAAATTGAGAACTAAATAAATTGTTCCTTCTTAAAACGTATCTATTCTAAGTGCCTTGTTAGCACAGTATGTAGCGCTTCAGTCTCATAAAAATGTATCTGTTCCTAAATCAACTGGAAAATACTGACATAAGGCAAAACAAGGTAAAGTAAAAAAAACAGCAAAACTCCTCAAACTTCAAAATTTTAACCATGCAAGAAACTAAAGTCCCTCCTCTCTCAACGGAGCATCAAGAAACTGCTGCTGTTAGCTTCTGCTACCACATGGAGGCCAAGTAGCAAAAATACTGAGGGTTGAAATCAGAGTAGAAACTGCCTAACTGTTCCACTCCATGTCCTAACTAAGTTATGTGTGTGGGAAGAGTTTTGCATGCACACCCTAAGATGTGCATGCAAAATTAGGAGAGGCTGAGAAATCGAGGCACTACTTAACTGGAATATTTATAGCAATGAGGACAGTGCAGGACAGTATAAACAACTCAAATTTAATGGAGCACCATTTTGGTTAAGATCTTTAACAGGATACCCTTCTCCAAGAAAGTGTTACCAATTATCCCATCTCAACTGTGAGTGAGAAAACTGTCATTTGCATTCTCCCACGACCGACCCTGGACAAATCTGGGTTCAATGGAACTCAATCTGTTAGATCCTTCTGGACTCTAAAACTAATGTCTTCTACCTCCGACAAAGACATTTAGAAAGAAATCAGAAAGCTCAGGTTCAGGCACCAGAGGAATAACAGTGAGTTGAAGTAAACTGCTCTCAAAACACTCAAAACAACTGAGTAAATCTCTTGGAAGACACATCAGGCCTATGTTGTGTGAGTGAGTAGGCAAATGGAGAACTACTTTGTTAACTGTTTAAACATAAAAAACAAAATGAATGCAGTAAAGTCTACCTTGTGGAAACAATCCACATAAGATTATACAAGATATGAAAATAATAAAGACAATCAAATTTTTCTTATGTCATTAGTTCTAAGAAATAATAGAAATCCAAAATCATTTTCACCGTCATGTTCTCAGTATTTTGTGACACTCACATTTTGATGAAAACAGCCAGAGCTTAATTTATGAGCAAAACCTTGAGTAACTAAAATGTGCAAATAATACAAAATATTTATTTTATCCACATCATGTCAATTTTTACTCTCCAATAAATCTTTATGAAGTCACCAATCACTAGGTTAAAATATGTTGCTTCTCCTCCAGGAAAATGTGTAAGTACCAACACAGCAATAAAGAAGCCACAGCAAAGAAAATCAGGCAGAAGAGTAGATGGAAGAGATAACCAGAATAACTGTAGCCACCACTGAGGCTTCAACAAACATGTAAAGCTACACTTACCTTTCAAGCACAGGGGGTATTACTAACTCAGGTCTCATGAGTGCAAGATTCTGCAGAGCCTGGGCTGCTTCTAAACTACCGGTTTTGCTAAACATAGCCAGGAGGACAGGTTGAATAATGCATTGTACAAAGTCTGTAACATCTCGATCAGTAAGCTTATGGCTATCAGGCACAGAAGTTAACCAAGAAGGCTTCTTATATCTTTCACGATGCAATCTTCGAACAACACTGTTTGGCAACCGCTGAAGTAGTTTCATTAACTTGTTCTAGGGACACAGAAACAAAAAATCCAAGGTAGGTTCCATGACCCAGATAGATATCCGTGGGTCCTCTGTACCCCTCAAAGTAAAGACTTGCAAAATAATGGCTATTACAATCTTATTACAAAGACCTGCACAGTATATCTAGACAGAATACTCTTATCAATTAACTATTGACAATAATCAATATAAATGTTTCGAATTTCATTTTTAACTTCCAGTACCACATTAATCTGCCATTACATGAAAAGCCACTTTAACCACACAACTTAAAAAAAATGACACAAATAAAACTGATGAATCATACTTTGGTGGCATTTTCTGTTACAATTTAAATGCCAGAATGTGGCATTTTGTCACCAGTTAACACCACCAGTATTGTATTAGTTTATTTATATGTCCTATGAACACAGTAACTTAATCATAAAGCCTATATGAAGGACATAAAATGCCTTACAGGGTACATAATAGGTAATAGTTACATGTGACCCTACCTCAAAAAATTCCAAAAACCTAAGAGTAAAAAAATGAACATACTCACCAGCCAGCGCCCATTATTCGAAGGATGGTAAAAAGATGTGATGCTGTTAAACAAACCAGACAAGTGTTTTTGCACTAGCTTACTTGGTCCACCCTGTTCAGATGTAAGAGTAAAAAAAATCAGTAAGCACATACTATAAAATTGGAAAGGTTATTAGGCCCAAGCCTACATGTAAATCTCTAATGTGGTTCATATTCATCCTGTGGACAAAAATCAATTCTACCTCTAAATAGGAGTAAAAACCATTCCTCAATGAATTTCCTAACAATTGATTTCAAATAGTCTACTAAAAATAAGGACAACGTACTGAAACCAAATTTAAAAAAAGATATTTTTCAATTTAGGATAACAGTATCTTGTATCTTTCATCACTGAGATTACCATCTTAAAGTAACCAAGAGTGCTAATATCGGGCATAATAAACATTCCCTAAGTGATTTGAGAAATGAATATCTCACTGCAGGATATGAGGTGAGATTTACACGAGTGCATTAAAATATTTTATTATTACTTCTAAATGTAAATGTTCAAATGACTAAACCGGTTATATGTGACATTTTGACTCAACAGAAAACTTTCTTTCTTAATCTAACTGCCAAAACAAAACAAATCAAACAACAAAACTTGGGGGAAAAAACAAAAACCTAGTGTTCTTTTTTATCAAGTCGAACAGCCCTGGGGACAGAAGTCTTGAAACCTCCTATCTGCCTCACGCCGATCTTCTTTCAAGACACAGCACAGATGAAGGTAGGATGTCAGCTGCTCTAGGAACCTGTCCTCCTAGTGAAATGAATCCACATTCACGTTTCCTGCTCTAGAACAGGGAGACTACTAAGAGACCATAACAACTCCACAACAAAATGTTTAAAATTCTAACATAAGAATTATCATTGATTTTTATTATATTCAATATTCATATTTAACACAAAATGAAGCTGCCAGTAAGAACTGTGTTAGAAAGAACAGCAATATTAACTAAAATGAGGCTGATAATAATCACCATCCAATTCAGCAGCTCCTAAACAATGAGTTGTTTATCTTACATGAATAACAAACTCATTAATTTATGTAAGATAGTACACATCCAAGAGTTTATATCATTTTCTTATATAATATCCTAAAGAAAATGGGATTTCTCCCATTTAATAGTGAAACAACAAAAACAGGGAGCTTAAATTTTCTTTTAATCTTACAATAAAATTTAAGAACTAAACTCTCACAACCATTTTGCCTTTTCCACAGAAACAACTAACACAAAACCAACCAAACAACATAATCTAGGAGAAAGTATAAAACACAGAATAAATAATTCAAGCAAAACACATCTGTAGAAGCAATATGAATGACAATTCAGTTCTTACAGTCTTATTTGGATGATGATGTTGAAATCCAAGCATGATATATTTCTTTCAATGCTGTCAGTAAAATAATCCCGCATGCTTTTCCTTTCACTAGATTACTTTGTTAGTAAGCTTAGTACTCAGTGTAATATTCTATGTGAACATTTACACTGAACGCATTCATACTGAGCACGTGCAGAGCCCTAAATTCTAACCCCACCTTTATTATTCTCAATCTGACTTTGGGAGTGCCCTGTCACCTATGAGTCCAGCTCCTGGTCTATAAAACTGTTACAGACACTCTGAATTTCTCAAAACTCTAAACTTTGATTCTAACTTTAAGATCCATTGGTTACGGACATTTATAAATAGTACATATGACTTCCTTCTGGAGTGAAAACATCCAAGAACCAAGTGACCAATGAAGCCACTGACAGAGACTGGAATGATTACATATAATTTTTGTAGAGTTAACACAAAATTTAGAGAACTGTATAAAACAAATACAATGCATTACGAACCATCATAGCAGTGATCCATAGCACGGCATGTCCTATGTCATAAGCATTTGTTAAAAATCTTGGGACTAACACTTGACTGCTTCCCACTGGGAGGTTCAAGCTTCTTAGAATTCTTGTAAATATCTTTTAAGAAAAAAAGAATTAAAAATATATAGTTATCAAATAACTTTCCTTAAATAACTTAAAGGTTGTGTATTGGTGTTATTAGATGTATTCTCATTTGATCAGTTTTGAAGAAAATTACATACTGCTTAGTAATCTGTTTTATTCTTTAAAAATTACATTAAAATATCTATCCTTTTAAAAACGACACTTTGAGGTCACGGGCATGAGGATATAAAGCAGTCTATCCATTTACCCAAAAACAGACAAATGAGATATAGTAAAACATAAAAAGGCAAAACGTAGGTATCTGAATTTAAACATGAAATGTTCTGACTCCTTTCTCCCTCTCTCAATGGCACAAAACAGAAATGTCTTCTGGTGAATGCCTTTCCCTCTTTAAATTTTAACATTGACCTGCCTCTTCCCCCCAAGAATTTACACTTTAATCTGTTATTTAATAATTACATTTTAATATAATTAAATTTATATTTTAAATCTGTCGTTACTAACAGACAGGGGCCCTCAAGGTGGGGGGAAATTACTTCTTAGTTTCATTGGCCAGCGACAGAGGAAGACAGCACAGGCAAAGCAAACGGAGCATCTGACTTCTGCTGGTCCCCAGCCCTGCCCTACTGTTACTGTGTGCATCAGAATGACCTGGATGCGCCACTCCAGCCCTCCTGAAGTGCCACTAGCGATTCTACTGCAGGTGAAACAATACAGAAGATGCGAGGTTCAAAACATTGCACCTAGAGGCATTCTAACTTCATTTAACCTAGGGAAATATATAATGTGACCTAAGAGTAGAAAAGACTCTAGAATAGCAATCAAATACCATATATAAAATCTGTTGGAAAGTATGAATGTATAACACCCTGTATTTTCTGTATTACTCTTCTGAAACTTATAGTTCATGTCCTACATAGGTAAAATAAAAATCACACATTTCTGGTATCTTGATATGACCCAATTACTTTCTGTAAATAAAGAATCCACCCTGTAGGTTATGCCTGTATGATGGTCTAAAAATATTTCATGTGGAGCTAGGAATTAGCATACAAAATATACTTCCCCTTAAAGACATAAAAGTGGTGGCAGTGCTATTGTATGTTATATGTTCAGATGTTATTAGTTACCTTTGGTACATATGGATCCCAATCTATGTACCCTATGTTATCTGTAGCCAATCGTGCAAAGAGGTTTACTAGTTGCTGAAAGTAAACAAAAAAAGAAAGATAAGTAACTACATTTGTTGCTGTTTTTAAGTGGCATAGTCATACTTCTTATTCATATGTTCTTTTCAGCAATCGGTGATAGCATAATTTGATTTAACATATGCTTTACAACTTAGTTTTTTTTTAATCTCCAAATTTAAGTTCTGATTCCTGTTACCTGCTTAAAATCAATAGCAGTTGAAATACTTATAGAAGGATACTGATAAAGCATTATCCACAGTGCAAACAGGAAAGTAAGTTTTAATCCAACAGGCATATAGAAAACATCCACTACATGTCTAGCACTGGGCTAGTTAGAATACAAAAGGAAACAAACAGGGTTTTCCAGTTTCATGCATTTCCCATTACCTTCATATACTTCTGCATATCAACAAGATCAAAATAAAGAAATGTCTGCTTCTATTAGATTACAGCAAATAAAATTTTAAAAATTGATTACAACACTGCTAATGGCCAATTCTAGGGAACTGAAGTTACTTATCAAATGATTGCACATATTTCCAACCCATAAAATATAGGAGGAAAAAATGGGATACTCACCCCCTCCCACTGTGGGAGATTTTGCACTGAAACCCAAAGGCCAATTAATTCATCGAACCAAAGTCTGGAAAAGAAAAATGTTGTTATGAGTAGCAAGTGAATTACAGAAAATGGTTCAATGCCAGGTATCCTCTGTACATTTTAATCTATTATTCTTACTGATAACTATACAACATAGAAACAATAATATTGAAAGTTACAAACTAAATGTAACAAAGGATTACTTTTGTCTGAATATGCCCCTTCCAATTTACTTATGCTGTAAAGAATAATTTCATCATATTTCTACTTCACCGTTAAGTAATTACTGTCCACCCCTAATACTGTTTATAAGTTTCTCCTTCCTCTTCCTGCCTTTCTTATTAAATGTTTTCCTGTTACTACCTGTTCTTGTAACTCTCTCTTACCTTCTTGTTTTAACAACCCAATTAGTAATTATGCCATTACTAGCACTATAGTAAATGCTCCACAGAAGAAATGAACCACAGAGTGCTAGGTACAACTAAAATATAGTGGGTGAAACTATCAAAAAGAAATAGAAAAGAATATGGGGCAAAATTTTTTTTAAATATTATTACCAATCTTTAAAAATGTCCAAGAGCCCTGGCTGGTGTAGCTCAGTGGATTGAGCATGGGCCTGCAAACCAAAGGATTGTGGTTCGATTCCCAGTCAGGGCACATGCCTGGGTTGCAGGCCAGTTCCCAGCAGGGGATGCACGCACGAAAAGCAACCATACACTGATATTTCTCTCCCTCTCTCCTTCCCTTCCCTTCTGAAGATAAAGAAATAAAATTTTTATAAATAAATAAATAAATGAAATAAAATGTCCAAGAAACTGAGAGATTTTAGGATTTTGAAATTAAAATTAAATTTTCACAAATATACACCTATCCACAGAATTTCCGACTTGACAGAAATAAGATAGAAAATGGGAGAGGGGGAGGAAAACTAAGCATAAATCCACAACATAGTGATAATTACCATTATCCTTTTAGTTTTTTTCTTAAAAGTACAGTCTAAAATATTTTTTCACTGTAGTTCCTAAAAATGGTACAAAGACGACCCAGAAAATTATAAAAAGGACCCAAGAGAAAACGACTTGTGATGAGAGTTAAAACCAAGTTTTAGGAAAACACTTTCCTTCCTCCCCTAAACTCTATGCAATTTAACATTCTACCACTGTCTATTTATTAATGCCTTCCACTGTTTGTAATTTATTATTCTTTCTCTCTTGACTTCTTAAACTAAAGCCCTCATCTTATCTGGCCTGATATATTAAGCATTATTCTCTATTTACTATCTTATATTTAACTGTTTTAGCCTTCACACACTTCAAGTATAAACATAAGGGTTGAGTTAGTAAATTTTTCTTTACCTACTACTATAAAGAAAAATATGTAATGCAAATATTGCATTGCTTTACTAGTTTGCCTGTATCAGTATGTCCTGCTATATTCTAGAATTTCTCAAGAGATGTAAATACTTACTTAAAACCTTTATGATGAAGTTCTGGAGGAAGGGAGGTAGGAAGAAATATTTCAAAATAAGTGATGGCCTTTTGCATTGTTACATCAAAAGGGCACATTAAAGGCCTCCATTCTTCTAGCATCTCAGCTGTTGCATCTGCTGGAAAATACCTAATTTAAAAAGAAAGGTTTTCATGTATCTGATCTACATGACTGACCCCCTGACCACCACCAAAAGGAGGGGAGGAGGGCTTTCATAAGATACACCACACACTAGGAATGCCATGTTAGCCTATAGGAAACATTCTAACAACTCTACATTAAATACCTAACACACTTAGGATGAGGTAAATTTTCTTGTCTATAGAATTTAGAAAAATGCTACAAAGTTGATACAACTCAGATAAAATACAAAGTCATTCAAATCACCTACAGATTTAAACATGGTTACATTTTTTCATCCTGTGTGCTATGTAATTGCAATAGACAAAACTTTTGTGTATATAAATCCAGTCTATGTATTTTTAAAAAACTGGATAGTCAGTGAAGTGAGAAAGAGAACATCAATTGCTAGGCTCCTCTGGACAAATCATTTATACCCTCACTGGACCACAAAGTCCTGTACAGAAGACAGGATTGGACTAGATCATCCATTCCCACTTTGACATTGTACAATTCTATGAAATGTGCAGGGGTGTCCTTGAGCTACCAGGTAGAGATTTACAAAATTAAAATCTAAAATGGACATACACACATGCATACATACACACAAAACGAAGGAAAACAGAAGACCCATATGTAATATTTCAATACCCATTAAGAGGTTTAAAATAACAAATATATATATATATATGGAATTCTGATTTGGGTATGGCCAAAAAGTTAGAAAACCCTTTCAAATCCCTTATATTCTTTATAAATCTGTATTTATTAGACTCACACTTCATTACTTGATGTTAAAAATAAAACTGCATTTCTTGGAATTCTTGTGTTGAGCTCATCATGCTAGGTCATTGTACAACAGGTCAGAATTAAAAAAGAAAAGCATAACATATTCTGCCTTCAAAGATTTCACACATCAATTCCCTTTTCTGATTTTTCGGAGTCAATTATTAGCCTAGTAATCTGAAATAAAAATTTGGGTGTTCTATGAATGTACCCCACAGCCTAAGAACCAATGAGTACCTCACTGATGATCCAGTTTCTTAGTGAGGACACACAGGCCAAGAGTAATTGCCTAGTACAACAATGACATTGCTCACTGGTGGCTTATGCCTCAAGTTACATCTTAAGCCTCCTAAAATGGAGACATTTTATATGCCGAAAATGCATTTGCCCAAGGCTGAATAGTATAGTAGATCAGCAGCAAGTATATGACTTACAATATAACTTTAACTCTATTACAGTATATGATAAACATAGGGATTTCCATTCAAAAGAATTCCCTGTATCCACAGCAGAATAAGTAGCTTTAAAACAGCCTAATAAACTAGAAGTCAGAAAATATTTCAGGTCCAAAGAACTGGACTTTAATCACTTAAAAGTAAATTCAATGCATATTCATTTTTAAACATCAGATTCTGGGATAGTTTAATTAAGTAAAATATTCTACTAAAAGAGAACATACTAGAAAAAATGTATGGACTACTTACTTGTTATTACTTGCTTTTAATGGAATACCACTACAATGCTCATTTTGAAAAACATTTTTAATTTAAGTAACAATAAACTAGAAAAACCTTTAAAATAAAGCAAATTGTACATAAATTATGGCATCCTTACTTTATAATGGGTGACTGATACCCACACCACTTAAAAATTTCTAAATTTAGAAATAAACCCTGAAAATTTCAGTTAAGACTTTCAGATAACATGTTGTGCCCAATGACTAACATCGCAACATCAGAAACTACTTCTACTTTTATTCCCTCTTCCCAACATACTAAAGCTGGGGAAGATCCCACAGAAATGACAAGAGGCTTTGTAAATTGAGAAGCTACTTACGGGCGGCAGCTTTTCACGAGTGTTTTGAGAACATTTTCTACAGAACTGGGAGAGAAAAGCCATTTGATGAATTAGTTTGGTGTATTTAAAGAACAACTGTTAAAAAGACTCTCTAAGGCACGTTCATAAATTTAGCTATTCTCTGTATACATGCAACAGCTAATCCTTCTCTTTCATACAGACAGAAGTGTAAAGATTAACTACCTACATTCCATAATCTGCTCTTTCCTTTGCCCTCATTTGCTCATTCTCTGCTGTGAACTAAAAGGAAGAAAACTAGGAAAAGAACAAGTCATTTTCAATCTTTACAAAGTCAGCAATGACCAACCATACTTAGCAACACGTCAAGAAATATGCTCAGTAGCTTAAAACTTCAAATATTAATTTTAAATTTTTATTAAAGTTATTTTACATCAAAACCAAGAGCAGACAAAATTTGATGTGCTTCTATCAACAACTGCCAGAAACTACTTTTCTGTAACTGACTAATGAGAGTTCCATAACCCTGCAGGGCACTTTATTGCCAGTAACAATGATCGAAACAGCAACAGCCGCCTTTTGGACTCCTTAAAATGTTAGTTGAGTAACATTAAAAGCTGTAACTTATTTTCCACCTTGTAGGTGGTTCAAGTGAATATGGAAAACAACAAATATTTGTATATTAATTTATAATAAACACACTGGTTTTAATACTAGTTTAAACTCACATGACCAGAATGGAATTTTAAAAATATTAACTAGACTGCAGTAAAAAAAAAAGGTCAAATGGAAATAAATAAAACAAAGGGACAGTAGGTAATTTGAACTGGAATTTTAAAATAAATGTGCGACTACCTATAGTATGATATGTACAACTAAAAATAAGTCTCCAGAAAGATACTGTGGAGGAAAGGGTAACTTTCAGGCAGTGCTTCCACCTCACACCTCATTAGGCTTCCTGAAGTTCTTAAACCAGAAGTCTACCCAATTTCTCTGAAAGCTTAAGAACTAGTCTGCAAAGAAATTCCAAGGAATAACAAAGACTAAACTCAGCACAAATAATCATCTATCATATAAGCAAGGTGAAAACTAAACTACTTGAAGCAGGAAGAATCCTCTTTAATTTCCAAACTACTCAGCAAACAACTAACTGAAGAGGAAACCTGGCCACAACTTGAGTCATTTCAAAAATAAAATTAGATGGCCATATGGCCAGAGAACAGTCATGGAACATTCTCTCTGATTATCAGAGAGATATTCTACCTTCCCTCACAAAAACACGGAGGAATTCAGAAACACAGATTTTAGTTTGGAGAACATCTAAGTTGTCTGGTTAAAAAAAGTCAAGCTTCTCTCCAACTACATTTCCCTGAAGACAATAACTACTACAATTATTTTTTCCTCTAGGCATTGCCAAAGTCCTTATGACAAGGCTATGTATTCATCTCCATTTATACTTTCTTTATTTGCTTATTTACAATGCTCAATAAACATATTCTGTCAGGGCAAAAAGACTATAGATCTTTGGGTCTTTTAGTTTGAACTGAAGAGTCACATTTAGAAACAAATCAAAGAATTAATAGGCAATGTTAAATGAGTCATCTAGTTCCAAAATAAGTAACAGATCAACTTAAACAGACACAGATTAAAAAAAACCCTCTAAAATAATAAACTTTCTGTCCAAGAATATAAGCAGAAGATCTATAATTCTACAGTTCCTAAAGTTTGTGTCCATGTTAAATTTTCATTCATTTTATTGTTTCTCTGGCAATTCATTTGAGTATTACACAGAAAATCTTCTATGTTCACTGGTAACTTTTGTATTCTACCAATGAACTTTCATATAATGTAAAAAATGGTTCTAGAAAGCAAGTCACAAAAGGCTGCACAGCTGTTTTCTCCAGTTCCCTTCACTCTTCAGAAGTACAGGAGGTTAAGGAAGCTCTCGATTCACTCATTAGACGAATAGGATATGTGGGAATGTGATTTAGTTCATCTAAATAAAGTCAATTTCAACCCCTTGGACGTAAGCTCTTTATCCAGAAAAGAGTACAATCTCTCTAACCTGTGATATCTGTATAGTGACCTTTTGTGATTCTTGTAATCTCTCAAGATGAAGTAAACAATGTTTCTGTTTAAAAATAAAATAAAAGGTTAAGGCTAGATGCTACTAGACTACTATTTTTACTAGTTTTTAGAGGGAGTAATTACTACATACTTTTCCAATTGCCGGAAATTTATAACACTAAAGTAATAACAAATCAAAACACTTTCTTAAAAGCCAACCAGGATCTACAGATGGACTAAGTTTTGAATGGGTTTTCTCATACCCTATTTCTTCTTAGTAAAGGCATGTTAAATTGAAAAGAAAGCCATGGTACGTTAATTATGTCATGGTTCACAGCTTGGGCTTAGAGTCAGACATCTGTATTTGAATACCAGTTCTGCCACTTACTAGTACAAAATTATAGCCTGAGTTTTTCCATCTATAAGACCGGTACTACCTACCTCTCATAAGGCTGTTATAAAAATTAAATGAGATAATGTAAAGAAAGCAGTTATCTGGCTCAGAATTAATCACAAAAAACAATAACTACAATTATTTCATACTTAGCCAAAATAAATTACATTTTCAATTTCCTTAAGAACTAAATTTTTGCGCTCATTTTGTATATCTATTCTCCTGTCTCTAGGTAGCTATTAATTTATTACTTAGGAAATTATATCAAAATAGGAAACTCCTTCCCCAACTGCCAGTGTACTTATTAGGGCAGAGACTAAGATCTTGTCCCAGTTCTCGAGCTCTTGACCCAGATTTGACAAATGACTCTGTGTCATTTTTCCTCTCTGGGCTGCGATTACCTTATGATGACATTCTTTACGATTCCCTATGATGATATTAATAAAGCGAATGCCAAATAGGGAGCAGAGAGGCCTGAGAAAAGCCAAAAGCCTTAATCTCCAGTTACTCCAATTACTGAGACAGTAGACTTATACAAACCTAAATGTTTACGCTTCCTGCCCCCCTCCCTTACCTAACTACCAGGACAATATTCATTTCTAATCCAAAAAAACGTACAGCAAATGATATGTTCGAGATGAGGGCAGTGTGGACTGCCCATAACCATAAGTAACTTCAGCTTCACTTGACAATTCTTGAATTAAAACTTAATTTCAGAAGTCACATTTGTTTTTTCACTTAAAAAAAGGGGGCAGGGGGAGACTATAACCTTGGTATACTTTATATACCTATGCCGTAACTTCCTTATAATTTAATGGTAATAGCAGCTTATATATATATTTTTTAAGAATGCATTCAATGCTTCATCTAAAAGAACTCAATTTTACCTGCTTCTTCTAAATCTAAACAATTCCACCAGTCAAACACTATCCATCTTATATGTAATCTTTTCAGAGCTAATATTGCTTAGTTAAATAAGCAAGTAGTCATTTTTCACAGCCACTTCACACAAATGAGGCTCAAGATAATTTTACCATAACAAAGGTACAAATAAAGTGTAACACCTCCATCAATGATGTGGCATTAACATTGGTTTTTCATTACCACCTTTTTTAAAAGTATGCCTCTGTGGACCTGGCTGGTGTAGCTCAGTGGATTGAGCACAGGCCTGTAAAGCAAAGGGTCGCTGGTTCGATTCCCAGTCAGGGCACATGCCTGGGTTGCAGGCCAGGTCACCAGTAGGGGACGCATGAGAGGCAACCACACACTGATGTTTCTCTCCCACTCTTTCTCCTTTCTGTCCCCTCTCTCCAAAAACAAATAAATAAAATACCTTAAAAAATAAAGAAAGAAAGAAAGTGTGCCTCTGTGGTTAAGTGTGAAGTTGTCACAATCCTGACCACTCATGTTAAAAGAACATGCAAAATTGCTGTAAGTGATAGCAAGCCTGATCAACGTGAACTAAGACGTTTTTTAAAACTGCTTTAAGCCCTGGCTGGTGTGGCTCAGTGGATTGAGTACCAGACTGCAAACCAAAGAGTTGCCGGTTCGATTCCCAGTCAGGGCACATGCCTGTGTTGTGGGCCAGGTCCTCAACAGGGCACATGAGAGAGGCAACCATGCATTAATGTTTCTCTCCTCCTCTTTCTTCCTCCCATCCTCTCTCACTAAAAATAAATAAAATTCAAAAAAAGGGAAAAAGAAACGGCTTTAAAAAGAACAGTGTCCAAGGAAAGATCATTGTGGCACAGAGACAAGTTTTGGAAGAAACACTATCAAAGTCAGTGATAAAAATCAAGCACAAGTCTCTAATTTCCAAATAAAAGTAAAAGTAGAATTTTTTTAAAAGCACGTAGAATGTTCCTCAAATACCATGTTAAAAAACACTGCAAATACCATATTAATAATCACTGTTTATTAACAAGACTGTAAACTATTTAAAAACTTCAACTCCTCAGAAATTACTTACATCATTTCACTATTCTGTGCTAGAGGTCATTCCCAATTTCCAAACTTAAGTCTAGAAAAATGTGGCCACGTACGTCAAGAAATCCCCAACAGAGGTTAAGAACATGTTATTTCCATGGGCTGAAGGGGAACAAAAGATTTAACTGTATCTTGAGGATAAGAGCACCAAGTCAAATGCCATGAAAAACAAGTATAAGAAAAGAGAAATACCAATTTCCCCAGAGGCAAATATAAAAAAGGAAGGTTTAATACTATATGATGCTCTTAGAATATATATGAAAGAAAAATAGGTACTCTTTAAAATATATTAATCTATACTTAAAAGTATATAGATGTACTAAAAAATTTAGTTTATAAAAGTAAAATGAGTTATCCAGGCCCAAACTACTTATGATGCAATATGTAAATCTTTAACACCAAGCAACTCAGGAAAACAAAATTGGTAGTGATAACACTAAACAAACGAATTTATACACATACTTCAAATGTGAACTGTCCAGGCCTGTTTTGGTAAAGCTCATCGATGCATAATTCCCTCCACACTTTGTTATTAGCAATACCCTTCATAAGTGTGCTGCCTACATTTGTTAACTTGCCATATGCTACTCCAATCAAGGACATGGGACATTGTTTTATGAAATAAAACCACGCCCATAAAATTCAAATGCTTCTTTCAAGAAGTAAACAATAAGTAATTCTTATGTTGCTGGTACAAGTTCACAACTACATTGCACTCCTTTTCAATTTTGATTTTTCCATTAAAAAAACCCAAACCTAAACTGTTTCTCCACTGAAAGTACATACAGAGGAGAGTGAAAGGGGTTCTTGCCCCTGAAGCAAAAGACCGACAGACAGAAGGAGGCAGGGAGGGAGAGAGAGGAAGATACCAGAAAAGAGGAAAGGAAAGAGAGAAGAAAGGTTAATAATCCTTGCTCTGAAGAATGTAACTGCTTTTTTAAAATCAGGTGGCAGTGCATGACACTCTAAAGCAGTGGTTTCAATAACAACAAATACATTAAGGCACATGAGTTTAAGAATTGAAAGACGAACAGTTAACAAATGAAGCAATCTTTCACTTTTGATTATAAAAATAGTATTCTAAAAATGGTACAAACAGAGGCAGTCAGCTAACAAAACTGTTTCAAAATACTCCAGAATACATCCAAGATGAAAATACCCAAAACATCAAATGCAAAAGTATGCCATATTAAAAGGGCTCTTTAAAGAGTTTTCTGAAATAAAATGCTTGTAAAAGTCATTAAGTTTATCCCTTGACTAGAAACACTTGCTATACTAGTGTTCTAAATTCAATCTTAAATAGAAAATAAGTTTTTTAGTGTTTTAATTATTAATATTTTTAAGTTAAAGTTAATTTTTCCATCACTATTTATCTCTGCACACTCTTTTACCTCCACCCACCTCTCCCCACCTTTGCCTACCACCCTGCAATCACCACACTGTTGATTTCCTCCTAGAAATTTAGTGGACAGAGGAAAATAAAGCAAAACAATAGTACGATCATATAACTCTCCAACTGGTTTCTCTAACATTTCTGCATAAGAGCCAGGACTATTAGGTTCCTCTAACTTTAAAATCAAGGCAAATGTGAAGAAAGCCCAAGAGTCAAAGAATCTGAAAATCTTTCAAAGTTGAAGTTTTATAACTTATACAGAGAGATCAGAATGGAAATAAGGTAACCCTTTGAAAAGGAGAATAAATATGTAAAAATATGTAATAGTAAAAAAGATTACAGAAAATTAGAGAAAATGAGTAAGGAATAAATTACAGTCCTGACAAATATTTTAAGGAAGAGCTCCCTCAAAAGCAGGTCCAGATCCCCAGTATTCTTTCTGACCCTTTCAAATTGGAACACATTACCATTTTTAAAAAGAGGCTGCATGAACAGAGCTCCAACAGAGCTTCACAGTGTGTACTCTGTTTAGAGGCGGTACACAGTCCTGTGTGTGAGTACTACAAGCCACTGGACCAATACAGTTCATCTGTCTGCAGCGTCATTTTTTTGTCAACAGATATATAAGGAAGAATTTTTACTTATGGAAACATTACTTAATAAACTTAATGCAGATACAAATGTTTAAGTAAAATGTGAAACTGCCAAGAAATTTCTCACACTAGATCTCTTCAGGAAAACCTCAGAGCCTTGGAAAAGGGAAGGATGTATTAAGTAGAGAGTCTGAGAATCACTGGTACAGAAGAAAATAAAATAGTGTTTTGGACACTAGAAGACCTGGACCTTAGAGATTTAAAAACAGGGGAGAAAAAAAAAAAACAGCAAAGAGTGCTGGACCAGCAATAAGAAAACAGGAGGGATTGATTAATGAAACAGAAAACTTCTGATAGTATAGATGCAAGATAACAGGAGGAAAAACTAGAGCTTTGAAACATATGTAAGGAGCATTTTAGAAATGCATGGGGCATTTTTAATTAGCACAATCAATGGGGAAGGTTCAATGGACCTTTAGTGATCAGAAGCCAGGTATATTAGATATCCTGCCACTCATGGAACAGCCAGTCACAACAAAAAATTGTTGCAAGACTTTCATATGTCCCCTCACTTCATAGTCAAAGGGGTTACATTTTTTTGAACCTAAAAGTTAACTGCTTTAAACATTTAGTATTTTTTGCATAGTTTTAATGGACACTGATTCTCCTGGAAATACAACAAACAGGTAGGTAAATTGAATGAGGCTGTATACTTTACTTTGTTGAAAATTTTACCTAAGGTTATTCCTGGAGAAAAAAGAAGAAAAAATCACACCACATGGCAATTCCAATTGTACCCCCTGATTTGTCAACACTATATTCCCATCAATATGTAGCTGCTGCAAATATGTAACTAAGACTAACTGTAACTGTTTGAATGATCTTAGAACCAAGTGTCATCACATTGGCAATTAGCAGAGACACACACAGAATTTCATTAATAACTTCTTTGTTAAAATGCTGTGTTACTCCCTGAAGAAAGAAATCAAGGAAGACACAAACAAGTGGAAACATATACCGTGTTCATGGACTGGAAGAATTAACATCATCAAAATGTCCACACTACCCAAAGCAATTTACAGATTCAATGCAATACCTATTAAAGTACCAATGGCATATTTCAGAGACATAGAACAAACACTTCAAAAATTTATATGGAACCATAAATGACCCCGAATAGCTGCTGCACTTTTGAAAAAGAAGAGTAAAGTAGGAGGGATCGCAATACCTGATATCAAACAGTATTACAAGGCCACTGTAATCAAAACAGCCTGGTACTGGCATAAAAACAGGCACATAGACCAATGGAACAGAATAGAGAACCCAGAAATAAACCCAAGTCTCTATGATCAATTAATATTCGATAAAGGGGGCAGCAACATAAAATGGAATAAAGAGAGCCTCTTCAACAAATGATGTTGGGAGAACTGGACAGCTACTTACAAAAAAATGAAACTTGAGCACCAACTTACACCATACACAAAAATAAATTCAAGGTGGATAAAAGACTTAAATATAAGCTGGAACACCATTAAAGTCACAGAGGAGAACATAGGCAGGAAAATCTCAGATATTTCATGCAGCAACTTTTATTGATTTGTCCCCTAGAGCAAGGGAAATAAAGGAAAAAATAAACAAATGGGATCTCATCAAAATAGAAAGCTTCTTCGCAGCCAAAGAAAACAGCATTAAAATAAAAAGAGAACCAACTATATGGGAAAACATATTTGCTAATGATACCTCAGACAAGGTTTAATCTCCAAAATATATAAAGAATTTGCACGAATCCACTCTAAGACAAGCAATCCAATTAAAAAATTGGCAAAGGACTTGAATAGACGCTTCTCCAAAGAGGACATACAGAGGATCCAGAAACACATGAAAAGATGTTCAATATCGCTAGCTATCAGAGAGATGCAAATTAAAACTACAATGAGATACCACTTCACATCGGTAAGAATGGCCATCATAAACAAAGCAACAAACAACAAGTGTTGGAGAGGTTGTGGAGAAAAGGGGACTCTAGTACACTGTTGGTGGGAGTGCAGACTGGTACAACCACTATGGAAAACAGTATGGAATTGTCTCAGAAAACTAAAAATGGATGTGCCTTTTGACCCAGCAATTCCACTGCTAGGTTTATACCCTAAGAACCCAGAAACACCAATCCAAATGAACCTATGCACCCCAATGTTCACAGCAGCACAATTTACAATAGCCAAGTGCTGGAAGAAACCTAGGTGCCCATCAGTAAATGAATGGATCAAAAAACTATGGTACATATACACAATGGAATTCTATGCAGCAGAAGGAAAGAAGGAGCTCCTACCCTATGCAACAACATGGATGGGACTGGAGAGCATTATGCTAAGCGAAATAAGCCAGATGGTGAAGGACAAATACCATATGATCTCACCTTTAATAGGTACCTAAACAAGACAAACAAGCGAGCAAAATATAACCAAAGACATTGAAATAGAAAATAGCTGACAGTAACCATAGGGGAGAGGGGAGGGAATTTCAGGGGAAAAGGGAAGGGTTTACAGGAACAAATATAAAGGACACATGGACAAAAACTAAGGGGGGTGGCAATGGGAGGGGGGTGGGAGCACTGGGGGGTGGACTGGGATGGGAGACTGTACTTGAACATTCAACTAAAATTTAAAAAAAAAGAAAAAAATGCTGTTACTGTAATCTTTTCGTACTATATAAAAGGCAATTTATGTTGTGAAAATTATATATTGACATTATTTATTTACTTTGGCCTTGCCTATTAGTTTTCAATCTTACTCTGATATCCTCCCCAGAAATCCACTGCGTAAATTCTCTATAATTTCATATATTAATGAATCTTTTCCCAAGTCATCCTTTGCCTCTAATTCCTCATATGTAATAATGTTCAAAAATGTTTTGTGATACAAAATAACTATGCCACCCAACGTCCTTACACAAAAAATTATTCTGACACTGTTATAAACAAGGCCAGCTGATCCATAAGAATATCAAACTTCCTTTTTTCTCAGTTCAGTCGTCTGAAATTAAAGTTATTTCCCTGTATCATCATATTTAATTAAATCATATGTCACTCTTTATCCTAGCACTAGCTTTTATTACAATGTCCTCTCATAATGCTATTCTTTCATTTTCTTGTACTCATACAAAATGTGTTCTAACCTTTTTCTTTTAACTCCAAACTTACTCATCATAAGTAGATGGAAAATCTGAATACCATACTTAGTGTCTTTTAGCGTAACGATGCCTGCATGTTTTATACGGAGTGGAGCAAAAGTAGGTTTACACTTGTTTGTATGGAAAATAATACAATAATTAATAAATAACAGAGTAAGAATAAACCCTTGTGTTTCATGCACTCACAACTATAATCTACTTTTGCCCCATCCTTTACTGTTTTTAAAATACTTTCCTATTATTTCTCTTCTATCGCTTAAACATTTAT
This sequence comes from Carollia perspicillata, assembly GCA_004027735.1. Lineage (NCBI taxonomy): Eukaryota > Metazoa > Chordata > Mammalia > Chiroptera > Phyllostomidae > Carollia > Carollia perspicillata. Next base: position 53,635 of record PVKM010001454.1, read on the forward strand.
ATTTACTTTTGTCACTGAGTGTAGATAATGAGGTTAACTACTTATGAATTTCATTTTTAAGTAGTTAACTGCAAAATAGAAAAGGGGATGCTGACTACGTTAAGAGTTGAGAATCACTGCTTTAAACCAAATGATAATTTTGGTAAAGACACAATTTCTCTTCAAAAAACCAAAAATGTCCATGGTAAAATGTTATAGAAAGAGGTTTTCACAAGGGCAAGGATGACATGAAGCTTCAGGCAAAGACATGGTAATAAGCCTAGTATCTAAAATCAGGGGATGAACTATTAAGCACTGACTGACACTTAGTTATAAGCACTAACAATATTTCCAGGAAACAGCTGGTATTACTTGAAGAGGAAAGCCATAGATATTTGTTAATGACCAGACAGGACTTGAATCAGCCAGAGAAATTTCAGAAAGATATGTAACTAATTTTGAACACAGTTTAAAGATCCATGAAATTTATGAAATGAAGTTTTCAATTCTAACTTCAATGAGCTCATATAATAAACCTAATAAACCTAATCCAGTCCCTGTAGAAGAAATAAAACTCATAAGGAATCTTTACAACAAAGTTTGTACATTAAATTTTTTTATTTTCATAATAAATTGTATAGCCCTGACTGGTGTAGCTCAGTGGATTGAGCACCAGCCTGAGAACCAAGGGGTCGCTGGTTCCTGGGTTGCCAGCCAAGCCCCCAATAGGGGGCGCATGAGAGGCAACCACACATTGATGTATCTCCCCCTCTTTCTCCCCTTCCCCTGTCTAAAAATAAATAATAAATAAATAAATAAATAAATAAATAAATAAATAAATGTTATAAAAACATGCTTGTCATTGTACCGTTTAGTGTCATGATGAATTTTCTATTTTTTATGGTTCAAAAATGGGTTTCCTGGTTTTAACACATGAAATCTTAAGGGAATAAATGACTGGTGAGCACTCTCCAAAATCCAATTAAGGCCTAAGTTCAGGATCAACTATAGTCATATTACTTTTTACTCTTTCCATTTACATAATTTCACTACTTACTTACCTATGACCTGAAAATCTCTTAAAGTCTGCCATCTGCTGTGATTTTCAAAAAATTCTACGAAAAAGAACGGCTCACTTAAGTGAAGCCTGAGGAATAATCATGGATTAAATGAAGTGAACTGGGAAGGCTACAAGTAGTAGTAGAATAAACATGTCTAAGATTGAGAGAGAAACCACAGAAATCTTTAAAGACAATTTATTATAAAAGAGAATAAGAAAATAATAGAGGAGTATAAAATGGTGCTCTTGAGGAATGAGTATATATATATAGCCATAGGACAACTCTAGGTAATGAGGCAAATAGCTAAAGAAGGAAAAATTTCCTAAAAATAAACCTCAGTTTCAAATACCGTGAGTATTTTAAGACAAACATGCTAAGACTGAGACAATTAACAGCTACATCACAAATGGACAAACCCTGTTAACAGGGGAAAAGGATACTTTGCAGTCAAGTCTCAAATCACTACTAACCAAAAAGGGCAGATTATCCTATTATACTCCATAAATCCAGAATTCAAAACATACTGAAATCAGAGATCTGGAAGAGTCAAGATGCACATACAAGAAGCCATAATCAGCCAGAGATGTGTAAGCTTAGTTATGTCTAAACATCACTAGAAAGTAAGTAACCCAATGACTGTACATTTGAATAGTTTGTGCTCTCAGGATAACACTAAAACTGATGCTTTTATAAGTGGGACTGTGTGCCTCCTGGAATATGCAAAGGTCCTCTTCTTGAAGCATGCATTTTACTTAAAGAATTAAAACACATGTGGATGTATTATAAAGAATGTCAAATGCATATTACTTTTAATGACAGTATGGTGCTATTAGAAAAATCTTGATGGTAAATTCTTAAGTACAGCTTCGGATATAATTTAAAGAAGGCAAAAACTGTTTTAGGAGTTAAGTTACACAGAAAGGAGTACATTAAATTGTACACATTTGTTTATCTCAAATAACCCAGTATTTCTCAATTACAATCAAACCCCTAAAAGCCCCCAAGTGCTCCCACAGAAGTTCTTTAAATGGAAATACTTACTTAGGAAACCAATTTAATCCTAGGTGCTCTGTCTTGGAATATAATATTCTTTCCACCATGTCATAAAGTGGTCTCCAAGGTAACTCCAAATCATGTCTTGAAAGAAGTTCCTTTTTCCTAATCAGAGGAAGGTAAACACATATGTATGTATGCGTGCACAGGTGTGTATATATTACACATACTACTCGGGGAGGACAGCTGTTAAACGCTGCTGCCATCACAGTGGGTTTTGCTTCTCCTCATCCACAGCCTGCTCACTGGCAGACCATGACGGGTAGCAGGAAGAACAATGGCCCGAATTCTCGCTGCTGTTCAAACCTCAAAGGGCACCTGGTAAAGAGGGACATTTACATTTGCACCACCATTACTGTGGATGAGTTTCACACTTTCCCACACTATCCATGGAGTAAAGTTTCCAGCACTGTGCAGCATGCTTCGGGATAAGCAATAGAATAAACCATTTCTGTCTTCACGGATCTCACATCCTATATAAGGAACATATAGTTTAATGTGTCCTCAAGAAGAAAAAGTTTCATGGAGAAGATGGAATTGTAATTTAAAGAGTAACACATATGATTTAAACTTAAAGTTTTCTGCAATCTTTTTCTAAACTGGCAATTTTGGACATGGTCTTCTTATCAAAAGAACACCTAGTTCTCATTCCCTAAAACCTTGAAAAAGAACTGCATAAAGTAATCTTAACAAAAATCATAGGAAAACTGACTTACTTTAACAAGTTGATCAAGAGACGAGCAAATCCCTGCATCATGCTGATTTCCAGTTTTGGAATTGATACCAGCTCATACAATAACTTGATAAAAAGAACATGATCTTCTTTGCTAAATTTTCTCCCATAAAGTCGAATATATCTGCAAGAAAAAAAATCAATATAGCCTTTAAAAATAGGTATGGTGACACATCCATGTTCTTTGCATCCATTGTTCACAACATCTGTGTGAAACAATATAAATGTCCATCAACAGATGAATGGATTTTAAAAATGTGGTATGGATATACATAATGAAATATTATTATTCAGCCTTTGAAAAGAAGAAATTTCTGTCATATGCTATAATACAAACGAACCTTACAGACATTATGCCAAGAAGTGAAATAAGCCAGTCATAAAAAGACAAATATGAATCCACTTAAGTGTGGTATTTAAAGTAATAAGCCCTGACGCCCTGGCTAGTGTAGCTCAGTGGACTGAGTGCTGGCTTGAGAACCAAAGGGTCATGCGTTTGATTCCAAGTCAGGGCACATGCCTAAGGTGTGGGCCAAGCCCCCAGTAGGGGGCGTGCAAGAGGCAACCACACACTGATGTTTCTCTCCCTTTTTCCCTCTCTTCCCCCCTCTAAAATAAATAAATAAAACCTTTTGGTGGGGGGCATAAAGTAGTGAGCCCTGAATGGTGTGGCTCAGTGGGGTGGGTGTCCAGCAAAACTGAAAGTTATGAGTTCAATTTCTGGTCAGGGCACATGCCTGGGGTTGTGGGCCAGGTCCTGGGTTGGAGGTGTGCAAGACACAACCTATAAATGTTTCCCTCCCTCTTTTTCGTCCTCCCTTCTCCTGTCTCTAAAAAGAAATAAAAACTTTTACAAAAATAATCCAACTCAAAGGAAGAGAAGTGGCGACTGCTAGGGGCTGGAACAGAAGAGGGAGCGGGGAGTTGTTCAACAGGTATACAGCATTTCAAGTTCTGCAAGATGGAAAACTCCTCAATCCTTTGTACAGCAATGTACATACTGTTAACAACACTGTACTGCAAACTGAAAAACTGTTGAGAGAGTAAATCTGTGTCTTGCCACATTAAAAAAATGTGTCCCCATGTACAAAAATTCAAAAGGGATCAAAGACCTAAATACAACATCTGAAATAATAAATTACACAGAAGAAAACACAGGCACTGAACTTACGGACTCTGGTCATACAGAAGATTTTATGAATTTGACCCCAAAGTGAAGAGAAGTAAAGGCAAAAATAAATGAATGGGATTATATCAAACTAAAAGGCTTTTCTGCCCAGTAAAAGAAACCACTAACAATACAAAAAGTAGCTAACTGAATGGGAGAAGATATTTGCAAATAACAGCTCCAAGAAAGGGTTCGTATCCAAAAGTACACAAAGAACTCCTACAACTCAACACCAAATAAATAATCCAATTAAATATGGTCAGGGGACCTGAACAGATACTTCTCCCAAGAAGGCATACAAATAGCCAACAAATATATGAAAAGATGCTCAACTTCACTAGCTATTAGGGAAATGCAAATCAAAACTACAATACGATAATACACCTCACACCTGTTAAAATGGCTATTATCAACAAGACAGGCTATAATAAGTGTTGGAGAGGTTGTGCAGAAAAAAGAACCCTCATTTATTGCTGGTCAGACTATAAAAACTGATACAGCCACTATGGAAAACGGTACAGAGGTTCCTCAAAAAAATTACAGTTACCACGTCAGCCAGCAATCCTTCTTGTGGGCAGCTACCCAAAAAACTTGAAAATATTTATTCGCAAAGAAATATGCACCCTATGTTCACTACAGCTTTATTCACAGTGGTCAAGACAGAGAGACACCACGTGGTACATATTACTATGAAATACTACTCAGCACAAGAAAAGATAAAATACTGCTCTTTGTGACACTATAAATAGACCTTGAGAATATCGTAGTAAGCGAAATATGTCAGTCAGAAAAGCTAAGAACCATATGATTTCCCTCACATGTGGGATATAAAACTGAAACTCATAGACACAGACAACAGTATGATGGTTACCAGAGGGAAGCAGGTAGGACGGTAGTAGAGGGTAAGGGGGCCAAATACATGGTGACAGGATATGATCCGAGTGTGGGTGGTGGGCACACAATGCAATATACACATCACGTATCATAGAAATGTACACTTGAAACCTATACGATCTTATTAACCAATGTCACTCCGATAAATTTAATACAAATATATACTGTAACATAATTTCAATGTCTTTGGTGTTAATCATTTTATATCCACACATGAGGAAAAGAATTATACTGAATGTCATTAAGATCAGCAATCAGGTATTTTTTAATTTTTAAAATTTTTTTGCTTTATTTATTGATTTGAGATAAGGAGAGAGAGAGAGAGAGTAACATCAATTTGTTGTTCCACTTATTAATGCATTCACTAGTTGATTCTTGTATGTGCCCTGACCTGGGATAGAACCTATGACCTTGGCACATAGGGACAATGCTGTAACCAACTGAGCTAGCAGGCCTGGGCCACAAAATGAGTATTTTATTAATAAAAGGCTTATAATGGTAACTAAATTCTCATCAACATTTAATAACCAGTTAAAACACACTGCTCTCGCCCTGGCTGGAGTAGCTCAGTGGAATGAATGCGAACCAAACGACGGTGGTTCGATTCCCAGTCAGGGCACATGCCTGGGTTGCAGGCCAGTTCCCAGCTGGGGGCATATGAGAGGCAACCATACATTGATATTTCTCTCCCTCTCTCCTTCCCTTCCCTCTAAAGACAAATAAATAAAAAATCTTAAAAAAACAAAAGAAAAAGAACACACACTGCTCTCTTATTGCTGCATAATCTTAAGTGGGCGCTGGTGGTAAGTTACCTGAAAAGAGTGCCTCTCTCCCCCTTTCTTTGTTAAGCAAGTGTCTTGATAACGAAGATAATGATATCCAGATAATGAATGAGCACTTAACTCCCTGAAATTACTTAAAAAGAGCAAACCACAACATAAATAAAAAATAAGAACAGAGAAATAGCGCTTCAGACTTCCGGCCAAGATGGAGGGGAGGGGTAGGTAGACACACTGTGCCTCCTCGCACAACCAAAACAAGGACAACAACAACTTAGAAACAAAAAACAACTAGTACCAACAGAAAACTGAACTGTATGGAAGTCTGACAACCAAGGAGATAAGTACATGCATTCATCCTGACCTGCAGGAGGGGCCAAGTGGGGTGGCTGGGCAGAGAGGGGTCAGGGCAAAAAAAGTGGTGGCTGGTGGACCCAGCAAGGCGGTGGATTATGGAGGGGCCCGGCGCACAAGGCGGCTGGCAGACCAGGCAGTCACATTCCCAGGCATATAAACCAGGTAAAATTGGGGAGTGAGACAGACCATGCAACCCAGGGTCCCAGCGCAGGGAAATAAAGCCTCAAAACACCGACTGAAAACACCTGTTGGGGTTGAAGCATAGGGAGAGACTCCCAGCCTCACAGGAGAGTTCCTTGGTGAGACCCACAGGGTCCTAGAATGTACACAAGCCCACCCACTCACGAATCAGCACCAGTTTGCTTGGGGGAAGCAGAGGAAGTGTCTGAAATCCATCAGAGAGCGGAGCAAGGGCCATTGTTTTCTCTCTGACCCCTCCCCCACATACAGCATGACAACCCAGCAACTGGACTACCCCGCCCTGGTGAACACCTAAGGCTCTGCCCCTTACTATGTAACAGGCACGTCAAGACAAAAAAGAAAAAATGGCCCAAATGAAAGAACAGATCAAAGCTCCATAAAGAATACAACTAAGCGATGAAGAGATATACAACCTATCAGTCCTCAGTTCAAAACACTGGTAATCAGGATGTTCACAGAACTGGCTGAATTTGGTCCCAAATTAGATGAAAAAATGAAGGCTATACTAAGTGAAATAAAGGAAAATGTACAGGGAACCAATAGTGATGGGAAGGAAACTGGGACTCAAATCAATGGAGTGGACCAAAAGGACGAAAGAAACATCCAACCAGAAAAGAATGAAGAAACAAGAATTCAAAAGAATGAGGAGAGGCTTAGGAACCTCCAGGATATCTTTGAACATTCCAACATCCGAATTATAGGAGTACCAGAAGAAGAAGAGGAAGAGCAACAAGTGGAAAAGTTATTTGAACAAATAATTAAGGAGAACTTCCCCATTCTGGCAAAGGAAATAAGACTTCCAGGAAGTCCAGGAAGCTCAGAGAGTCCCAAAGAAGTTGGATCCAAGGAGGAACACACCAAGGCACATCATAATTACATTAGCCAGCATGAAAATGAAGGAGAGAATCCTAGAAGCAGCAAGAGAAAAGGAGACAGTTACCTACAAAGGAGTTCCCATCAGATTGTCAGCTGATTTCTCAAAAGAGACCTTACAGGCAAGAAGGGGCTGGAAAGAAGTATTCCAAGTCATGAAAGGCAAGGACCTACATCCAAGATTGCTCTATCCAGCAAAGCTTTCATTTAGAATGGAAGGGCAGATAAAGCACTTCTCAGATAAGGTCAAGTTCAAGGACTTCATCATCACCAAGACCTTATTTACATGAAATGTTAAAGGGACTTATCTAAGAAAAAGAAGATAAAAAACATGTATACTAAAATGACAGCAAACTCACAATTATTAACTACACCTAAAACAAAAACAAAAATAAACTGAGCAAACAGCTAGAACAGGAACAGAACCACAGAAATGGAGATCACATGGCAGGCTTAGCAACAGGGGAGTGGGAGGAGGAGAGAGGGGAAACAGTACAGAGAATAAGTAGCATAGATGGTAGGTAAAAAATAGACAGGGGGAAGGCAAGAATAGTATAGGAAATGTAGAAGCTAAAGAACTTATGATACATGGACATGAACTAAAGGGGAGGAATGGGGGGAAGGGGTGTGCAGGGTGGAAGGGAGTGAAGGGGAGGAAATGGGACAACTAATAGCATAATCAATAAAATATTTTTTAAAAATAAGGTAGAATGAAAGAGTACAGATATATAAACCTACATCTGTTTTAACCACAAGAAATCTTTTAAGAATGTGTATGTCTTACTTGGAACCCTGAAATAATACAGCAAGTCACAAAACATGAACCATTTGTTTCCAAGAGTTATTCATGACTATAATAAAGTTACTATAAAAAATAATGTAGTATTTTGACTCAAAATTATACATTTTCAATTTTTTAGCTTTAGAGAACTAATGTAATTAAAACCATCAGCTATAATAAGCAAATTTATTCCAAAAAGCATGAATAACTAATCATGGCATATTTAAGGATTCAGAAATAACTAAAACTTTAAGAAACCAAAAGTTATTTAGAACAAATTACTGGATACTTAAAATTATAAACTCCTTTGAGGAAGACCATTTTACAGACAATTAAATACATAAATAAACAGAAAAGATAGTACTAATACTTTTTATATGATCTTTGGCACTTACCCAACAGCTAATTTCAAATTAAAAACATGACTAACATCTAAAATGAGGATACCTAAATGCTTTCCATATTCCAGAAACTCCTTAAAAATCTCTGTCCACTAACAGCACTTTTTCATTTTTCTCAGGCTGCTGAGTATTTATTCAGCTCCTTTCTGACACTTCAAGGTACAATCCCATGATTACACCTGAATATGAAGCAGCGAGGAGACAGTATGGGAAGCAGAACAACAAAACCTGAGATATTGTTCTGCCTCTACCAATTACTTGTAAAAGTTTCTTAACCACCCTGGGCTGCTAATGCAAATGGATTAGTAAAGGCAGATAGAGAGATCATAAGCCCAGGCCTGCCAGAGGTTCTTTTTTTTTTAAGATTCTATTTATTTATTTTTAGACAGAGGGGAAGGGAGGGAGAAATGAGAGGGAGCTAAGCTTCGATTTGTGGTTGCCTCTCACATACCCCGTACTGGGGACCTGGCCCACAACCCAGGCATATGCCCTGACTGGGAATTGAACCTGTGACCCTTTGGTTCTCAGGCCAGCCCTCAATCCACTGAGCCACCACACCAGCCAGGGCTGCTAGAGGCTCTTCAGGCTACTGAACAGACACGATACAGACTCCTCCTGATGCCTCCTTCAAAGTAAAACCTAGAACCATTTAAATTCTACTTCCAAGGGAAAACGAACTATATTTTTTAAACGGGGTACACACTTAAAAGATAAAGCAGAAGAGAAGCATTCCTTGACTTCAATGGCTACCTCGGGCCTTGCCAGAACTCCAGAAGCCCCCAGGGTTGTACGTTCACTTCCCACTATGGCTGGGACACTTACAAGGATAAATTAGAGAAACACTGCTCTAAACCACTGAAATAAACTTCAGAGCCCCAAATTTAATACTAATGAAGAGATCAACAGGTTTCTAGATGAGGTAGAACTACTGACAAAATTAGAGATTTTTAGGGAAATCGTTCAAAAACGTATTATTTCCCCATGAACCAGCAAATAGTTCTTGCCAACTAGAAAGTAATTCTGCTTTCAGCATTTCTCAAAACACAGTCCAAGATTTCTTCTGAAGACTACAAAAAGTACTTCAAGTACTTAGGAAAAAAATAATAATTAGCCTTCATTAAAATTAAGAATATCTATTCACAATAAAACACCATTAAAAGTGAAAAGCTCAGTCAGATATTTGGAATACACATATCTGACAAAAGACCCAGAGACAAATTATATTAAGAATTCCTTCAAATCAGCAAGAAAAAGATACCCAAATAAAAACTGGGCAAAAGACTCAGGCAGGCACCCTTTAAAGGATAGCATCCAGATGACTTACAGAATATGAAAGGATACTCAAAATCTATAGTCAACAGTAAAAGCAAATTAAAACACCAGAAAGGTCCCACCTCACGCTCCTAGAACTGGCTAAAACTTAAAAGCCTAACAATACCCAGCCTGAGTGAAAGAGAATGTGGAGAACAGGACATTTCATATGTTAAGGTGGGAAAAACTGGTTGACATTACTACCTAGTAAATGTCTATTAGATATTAGACTATTTAAAATGCATATTCATTGGCTCCATCAAAAATACTGAGTATCATATGCAATAAAACTGTTTCTTAAAGGGGGGAATTTATAAAGAAAATACTGAGAGTAAAGACTAAGAATTTTCTGCCCTGCCTGGCTGGCATGGCTCAGTGGATTGAGTGCCAAGGGGAACCTGCCAACAAAGGGGTCACCGGTTCGATTTCCAGTTGGGGCACATGCCTGGGTTGTGGGGCCAGGGCCCAGTAGGCAGTGTGTGAGAGGCAACCACACATTGGTGTTTCTCTTCCTCTCTTTCTCCTTCCCCTCCCCCTCTCTGAAAATAAATAAAATCTAAAAAAAATTTTTTTAAAGACTAGGAATTTTCATTTTTTTCAAAATTATTCCAGTTGGTTTTTCTATATATTTATGTTCAGAAATCCTACTTTAAAGCATACCTAGTTCATTTCCTTTTTCCAATTAATTTTCATATTATATTTTAGTACAAAGAATTACTACTAGATGTCTCAAAATACTTGGAAACCTTGGTAACAGTCATGATTGAACTTTTGAAGAGACTATTTCTTAAACTATCCAGAATATATAGATGACAAGTCATTATGTTCCATCCTCCCACAGAGGGGGAAAAAATAACAGTAAAAGGTAATATTGTACAAAAGCACTTTTCAACTGCTTTCTCCTAACAACCTTATAATTATTCAAATGTTTTCATTTCACGTGAAGAGGACTGTGGAGTGCCAGGGACGGTAATTATTTAAGAAACTGTACAATACTGTCAAGGTTTTTTCTACTATATCTTTTTTTAATCCTCAACCAAAGAAATGTTTGTCGATTTTGGAGAGAGAAGGTGGGGAAAGACAGACAGACATCGATGTGAAAAACACACCAATCAGATCCACTGCCTCCCATACATGCTCTGAACCAGGAACCTAGGTATGTGCCCTTACAGGGAAATGAACCCTAAACCTTTTTGGTGCGTAGGATGAGGCTCCAACCAACTGAGCCAACAGGCCAGGGTTCTACTATACCTCTTGATAGTTCACTATATATTACAAGGAAATTTACAGTAAAATATAAAATTATACAACACTGCTGAATAGACTAAGAGTTAGAGATTGGCTAGAGTCTAAAAATACTCGTTTTCAATACAAGCTTTGTTTTTACCAGTTGTTTATCTTCAAGGTAATCACTGGGTTTCTAATCCATCTATATCTGTCAATAAAGTAAAATTAACATAATTTCAGAGGAACATTAAGACTACTTGCAATTAACCCTGGCTGGTGTGGCTCAGTGGATTAAGTACTGGTCTGCAAACTGAAGGGTCGCCAGTTCAATTCCCAGTCGGGGCACATGCCTGGGTTGTGGGCCAGGTCCCCAGGTACTGGCATGTCAGAGATAACTAATATCTCTCTCTCGCACACTTCAATGTTTCTCTCCCTCTATTCTCCTCTAAAAATAAATACATCTTCAAAAAAAGACTATTTGTAATTATAAAACATGCAAGACACCTAGTAATGGTATTAACCTTAAGCAAATGCTTTATTTGGGGTAGCTCTACTCAAAACACAAAGAAGGTATTTTGACTTGATAATTTAAATACCAGATTTTTTTTTGCCCTGACCAGAGTGGCTCAGTGGGTTGGGTATTGTCCCAAAAAGTGAAAAGTCGCTGGTTTAATCTCTGGTCAGGGCAGATGCCTGAGTTGTGGCTCAGGTTCACAGTTGGGGGCGTGCAAGAGGCAACAGATCCATGCTTCTCTCACACTAGTGTTTCTCTCCCCGTCTTTTCCCCTCCCTTCCCCTCCCTCTAAAATTAAATAAAATCTCTTTTTAAAAAAATTTAAAATAAAAACAAAAAACAGAATTTTTCATTGCAAGCACTTAAAAAGTATTTATGGATGATTTTTCTTAAGCTCCACCTATCGAGCAATAGGTCCTAAACAAGTAAAAAATTCAGAATATCAAAGTCAAAATAGCAAAAAGTTTTTCAATGCACATTTGCAATAAAAATTTCCTGGGGGGAAAAAAGAAACAAACACCCCAATAAAAGAATGGTTTTTTAAAATGTAGTTTATGCCTTTAGACTATAATACACTTATGTTAAATAGAAATACCCCTTGTCAAAGACTAGTAAAGTCAAGTTCTATTTAGTAGAGCACAGGAGTCAGGCTGTATGGTCCTCACTAGCCAAAAATGATACCACTGGAGTGTAAATCACAACAATTGATTGCAATGGATGTTCAAGTTCATTAAGTTCATAATGATACCAAAAACTATCAACACACACACACAAAAGAAAACTGCATAAATCTCACTTTTGAAGAATGCTAAGAACCAAGGCATTATCTTAAATACTGGTAAATTAAGAGAACCACTGAAGTACCCATCCTGCTCCTCATATGGGGATTGTACCTCAGGATCAATAATACTTGATGAGGAAAAGTTCTCTAGAGAACTTAAGCTAATAAGAGTGAAAGGCATTACCATTTTGTAATTTCTAATGCATTTATGTGCAGAATAACAGCAACAAAATCTATTACTGTGTCTAACAACTCAGTTGGACTTTGACTGAAGTTCATCATTAATAAAACTGACTTTAAAAGACAAAAATAAAAATTGTAAGTATATAGTCCTGAATGGTATAGCTCATTGGGTTAGGCATCATCCCACAAACCAAAAGGTTGCTGGTTCAATTCCTGGTCAGGGCACATGCCTGGGTTGCGGGCCAGGTTCCTGGCTGGGGAAGTGCGAGAGGCAGCCAATAGATGTTTAGCACACTGATGTTTCTCTCTCTCTCTTCCCTTCCTCCCTCTCTAGAAATAAATAAATAAAATGGCTTGTTTTCTTTTTTAATGTAAGCTTACAAAAACAACACCCTCTTTTCAATCTTCTCTCTGTGGAGCACCTGGTCATAAACTAGTCACAAAGAAAACCTCACTTAATTCTAACATTTGAACGTTATTATAGTCAAATAGTCTCATTATAACAAAATGTAAATTTGAAAATACTAAAGTGTATCGAAAAGAAACCAAATCATTTTACAACACATATATGAATATTAATTAAATAGCCCATCCCCAGACTTAAGGCATTCCCCCTCTAAGAGGCACTTCCTTTGAAATCGGGTTCAGGAGAATAACTATTCTTACTGTTATTATTTGGCATTATTTCTGAATCTAGCCTACAGGTAAACTAGGAAACAAAAGTAAGGGTAATTGTTTTAGTAAAGGTAGAATAGTATGGTGTCAGTGCTATAATTATACCTAAAACGTTGAAGCAACCAACTAAAAAAAAAAAAAAACTTTTGGACTATGTAAGAAAACCTACAGTGTTTTTTTAAAGCAGCAGCCTTCCCGTATGGCACCCACACTAAAAAAAAAATAACTAAATAAATAACAAACCAGTGATGAAGGAATATTGTTTAATTCATTCATAATACTAACAAGAAAAAAGAAATTTCTCTAAAAGAAACGTGAAGGAATTACATTTTAAAACAAAAAAAGACTAAAATGTAAAATATTTGACTTAATTGTGAAACGAGAATAGTTTTTAATCCCTTAATACCTGATAATTAGAACTAAATGATAAATATTTTACAGCAAGGAATACTACCATGACCAGTGAAATCCCTACACAACTCCAGATTTTAATTTCAAACAGTAGGTGCCTAGGGACCTCACACAGTTCCAATTGCCATCAGCTGCTCCATCATACTTTCCTGAATCTCATCGATGGTCTGCAATCTTTTCCCTTTCAAGGATGACTTTAGTTTTGGGAGAAAACAGAAGTAGCAGGGTGCCAAATCTGGGCTGCAGGGGATGCTGAATCACCTGGGTAATTTGATGTTTTGCAGAAAAACTCTGCACAAGATGTGATACATGAGCAGCGCATTGTCATGATGAAGACGTCAATCACCAGCTGCCCATAGCTGCTGCCTTCTGAATCATCCCAATAGTTTCCACAGAGGAATGTTCAAGCTTAACACAAAGTTCCATGCAGATTCGTTGCTCTGTTCACTCAGTCATTTTGAATGTGACGGCCACACAGTACACGTGCTCACTCAGTGGCGTGACCGCCCCTACTGACTAGCACACTGAAGTCTTCATTTTTCACGCATGTGCATTCCAGTCCACTCTCCTTGGCTGCCAGGTAACATCGATGTCACACAAAATTGATGTCATTGTTATATTAACAATGGCCAGACTTTTCCTGGACAAACCTCATACATTTCTCTTTATCCCCATCCATCACAGGTTACACAGTGCTCACTTGGAATTTCAGCACATTGTATTTCAGACTTATATTCTTTGTGACATATTAAAATCGACATGACAATTTCTAGAGTAAAAGCCATTCATTACTAACACCTAATAATGATGGCTCATTTTTTCCCCTTGAGGCATGGATAATGGGCATTCATTTCTTGAAATGCTTTACAGAGTGTCACTTAAGACCCAGCCACGGCAACATGCAATGGAAACATAAAAATAAGAAATTGTCCCCGAGCGTATAGCTTAGACAGGGAGACAAGTAACTGATTAATTCAATAGAATGCTCTGAGTACAGACTTTAACAGCTGTATGGTCAATTTGCTCACATCTCTGTTCCCCTACAGTAAGTGACTTTCTCCAAATTGCTCCTTAACCAATCGAATGCTACCACCAGGCTCAGCTGTAGTCCTCCTTCCCAGGACAGTCTTTCTAGGCTATAAAGACCAGGGGTTTTCATTCCTCTGGACACATGGTTAAGAGCAAGAGCCCTGTGGTCATCAGGCAAGTACACTGACATGTAACCTCTCTAACTCTCATTTCTTCAGTAGTAAAATTGGGATAATAAATATGCCTACAGTTCATAGGGCTGTTTGTGAAAATTAAAGGAAATAATGAATGTAAAGCCTTAGCATAGTGCAAGTACACCCTGAACCCTCAACCTATGGTAAGTAACATCCACAATAACGCACTCTTGTGTATATATACATGTGTGTATATATGTATCTCCTCACCTGGATATGTTTATTGACTTTTCAGAGGAAAGAGGGGAGGGAGGGAAAGAAAGAGAGAGAAGGAGAGAATCTTTAATCGGTTGCCTCCCTCACATATCCCCACCAGGGATCAAACCCGAAACTAAGGTATGGGTCCCGACCAGAATCAAACTCTCAACCTTTTGGTGTATAGGATGATGTTCCAACCAACTGAGCAACCTGACCAAGGAAGGTCACTAATATTTTTAAACTGTCACAACCTTTCATTTTCGTCCTTTGTATCTTTATAGCTTAATAAATAGGTGTTGATATGATCTGAAAGAAACCAGTAGCTTTCATGTTGTATGGCTACAAACCACAGTAATAAATATATAATCCAGTATACACATAGAGATATACAGAACTGAAACAACACTCATAAACATTCCCCCTTATTATTTCCAAATTCACTCTAATAATTCTAATTTAGTTCACCAATCAATAAACAACCCTCCCCCCAAAAAAAAACTGGTCAAGATCTACTAAATGATTTACCCTTTCACCATAACCCACAATTTGGGAAGTTCTCTATTAAACACTTACAAATGAACATAGAGATAAAAACCATGAGACCCCACAAACAAGCAACCAAGCAGCAAACAAAACACAAAGTGAAAGTCTTACGATATTGTCTGTTAAATTATGAATTTTTAAAAAGATTACATTTGTAATCATTCCTCAATTTGTTAAGTGGTAATTTTCCTCCTGCCATACACATAATTGGGACTTCTGTTTGGGATTTGTTGACAGAATTAGACATTTTATTTATTGGGATCTCTGAAAAGTAACCTGCCTTCCTGCAGAACACAAATTATCCCAAATAAACTTTTCAGGAATCTGCCTAAACTACAAACTTTCACATGCAAAGTCTGCCTTCATAAAATTTCTAGCTCTTAAAAACTACTTCATCCTTTGCTTAAAAAAGAAAATTGTCAGAAAATAAAATAACACACCCACACCAACAGCTCAGAAGTTATTAATACGTTCCATTTAGACTGTCTACCATTAGAACATTACGAGGCATGTTTAACAATTCCTAAGCAATCTCCAACTTATTTGAACTACAATACTACTCTCAAACCCATTTCACAGGTGCAACATTGTTTTTCCTTAGAAAGGGAAAAAGCCTTGCCCTGGCCGGGTCGCTCAGCTGGTCAGTGCCATCCTGACACCATGTTGCAGGTTGATGCCCGGTCACAGCACTTACAAGAAGCAACCAAATCAATGTATAAATAAGTGGAACAAAAACCGTGTGTGTGTGTGTGTGTGTGTGTGTGTGTCTAAAATTAATAAATGTTTAAACTATTAAGAAAGAGAAAAAGCCTTTATTATATATATAAACTCTAAAATTTGGGGTCTAGGCATTATGAATCAGCCAAATTAGCATTAAAAGGTAATGACCACTACCAAAAACTTATGGTTCATCTACATTTGAATATTAATACTTAACCATACAATATTATAGATTTATTTTTAAATGAAATCTCAAACTCCCTGATACAACCAATATAATCTGCTTTCTTCTCTAATTAACTTTGGATTGGTTACGAAATACAACTTCTTCCTTAACCAAAATGCTTCCCTCCACTACTTTGGTTAAATATATATTTTCTCTAGAACCCAATATTAAAATAGAGCTCATCCCAGGTTCATTTCTCCATTTTGACTGACAAAGTAACAAAATCCTTAGATCGGCATAATGCTTTTAGTTTTCAAATAACAAAAGAGTCAATTACTGAGTACCTATGAAAGTATGTACCACTGTACTAAATGCTGGGAATGGAGGGAAGGAGAGATAAATATGAAAGACACTGACCTCAAGAAAGCTCACAGCAGAGGGAAGATGTGTACACAGGAATAGAAAAGCATGAACAAGAACAAGATCAAGACAGAGTGCACTAAAAGGGAAGCAATGCTGAGCCTAGGCCAAATATGGAAGTAAGCAACCTCAAGATTCCAAATGAGAATATTTATAGTATGTACTGCTTTTAACATTCCAGTGGTGATCTCAATGTAAAGGTTTTTTTACTGTTTGCTCCCTGTTACTTTTATTACCACGTTCTCAGCTTGCTGTTTATGTAGTATGACTGAGATTTCTAATCTAATTTTCTAGAAAGATTAGAGGGAAACAGACTTGGATTTTGTGTTAAGGTGGGAGAGGATTCACTAGAAATGAGTCTCACTAGGGGGGAAAAAACTAAACACACAAGTTCCCCAAAAAGGACAGGCTTACACACTGTGCACGTATTTACTAATAAATGTCCCTTTTAAAAAATCTGCCATCATTTCACTTCAAAAAACTTTATTTTGCAATACTGCAAGGCCACTTGGGAAAATTGTTTTTAAATGATATATTCGGATCTTGGAAGAACAACTAATGGTAGTTTTACCAATTGTTTTTCTGCCTTTCTTAATGTAGGGTGTTAAAATACAATGGTTAGCATGAGAATTTTTTAAAACCAATGAACTTAGAATTCATATTTTCTTTTCCCAAATTACCTGATGGAGCTATAAATCTTACCTAGTCTGTCCCAAATAAACAAAAATGTGGCTAACAGTGCACATTGGAACTTCCCCTGAGGGCAAAACTCTACACTGACACAGCCCAAGTGCCAAAAAGTGCCGTCTATACAAGGCACTCAGAAAATAATTTGTTCAAACAAGACTCCTGACTTTACTACTTTGTATGCAACTATTAACCTACAAACATCTGTGTCTTCATTTCTAAAATGGAGATAATCCAAGGAAGTCCTTGTTAGCCCAGGACTTATTCTATATCTCCAAAGTTAAGGGGAGAGAAAAGATGAATGTCGTAGTATCAAAATGTTCATTAATAAGCTATTTTTAAAATATTTTATTTACTTATTTTTAGAAAGAGGGGAAGGCAAGGAGAAAGAGTGGGAGAAAAACATCATTGTGTGGTTGCCTCTCATGTGTCCCCTACTGGGGACCTGGCCTGCGACCCAGGCATGTGCTCTGACTGGGAATCGGACCAGCGACCCTTTGCTTCACAGGCCCACAATCAATCCACTGAGCTACACCAGCCAGGGCAATAAGCTATTTCTAAAACATGTCCATGAAGTCTGTTCGTAGTAAACCTTAGACAAAGCAATGTAAATGAAATGGAAACTCAGAAATAAAATCACAAATTTTGCAAAAAAGAACTTCATGAGGTTGATCAAAGTGACAGTGGATCATTGCTAATATTTTTTAAGTTTGATATGGTATTGGTATTGACTTTTTTGGTCCAGTTCCTTTTTCCCTATAGATACATACTGGAAGCACTTATAAATGAAGCAAAAGAAGGTGCAGTGGTGGTAAAAAACAACACAATAGGCCAGTCAGTTGATAAATGTTGAGAATGGGTGATGGGTACATGGAGTTGGTGTTTTAAAAGAATGATCAGGAGGTCCCTGTAAAATGGGAGGGGCCTCAAGTAGGACACTGATATGAAAAATCAAATGTGTGCTTGTGTGGGGGTAGGAGGTACATGAAAACTCTATACTTTCTGCTTAAGTTTGCTCTGAACCTAAAACTGCTTTAAAAAATAAAATTTATTTTTTTTAAAAAATCTAATGTGAAGGATAGCTTATTGCGTGTGCTATTATACAACTTTGTCAGAAAAATTTATGTTCCCAAAATCACCCTGGCTGGTGTGACTCAGTAGACTGACTTGAGTGCCAGACTGTGAACCAGAGGGTCACCGGTTCGATTCCTGGTCAGGGCACATGCCTGGGTTGCAGGCCAGGTCCCCAGCAGGGGGCATGCAAGAGGCAAACACACACTGATGTTTCTCTCCCTCTCTCCCTCCTCCCCTTCCCCTCTCTCTAAAAATAAATAAATAAAAGCTTTAAAAGAAAAAATGTATGTCCTCAAAATCACTTAATTCACTTATTTTGTTTTTGTTTTTTTATGGAAAATCAACTTTCTCACTGCAAAGAAATTTTGGTTCCCACTTTGAGTGTGGTTATTGATTAAAGGTAAACCTTTTCTACTACTTTTTCTAACTGGTTTTCCCTAATGAATGAAGTAATTTGTCAAGATTTCCAGATTCTTTTACAAATAAAAAGCACTTGTATTGGGTTGGCCAAAAAGTCTGTTCAGTTTTTTCGATAAAAGACACATTTTTCTTTTACACTAATAACTTTACTGATTTAGATATTTTGAGTATGTCGGCTATCTCCCACTAATGACTTCTAGTGAGTAAAGGGCAAGGGAGCTGCTAAACATGTTCCAATGCATAAGACAGCTCCACAGCAAAGAACTATCCAGCCAAAATGTCAATAGTGCCAAGAAACTTCCCAAACCACTTTTGACACATTCAATCAGTCACAGCACTTCTCTATACACTGCACAAATCTTTTTTTGCCTTTCAGCTGCATTTACCTTTCTTGGTATAATAAAGCACAATACGTCAAAAATGTTGCATATTCTTCCATCTTCAATATTAAAATAGCTGCACAAAAATTGACCAATTTCAAAAAGGTTTTTTTTAATTCACGCTGATGTGACTGACAGCTGTCACAATACAATCTTAACAAAATTGTTTTTC
Source organism: Carollia perspicillata (assembly GCA_004027735.1). Classification (NCBI taxonomy): domain Eukaryota; kingdom Metazoa; phylum Chordata; class Mammalia; order Chiroptera; family Phyllostomidae; genus Carollia; species Carollia perspicillata. The sequence goes on from PVKM010001454.1 coordinate 73,020, forward strand.
AAATGAAGTTAAAGACAACTAAGCACTACTAGAGATATCGCACAGAAAAAGCATAAGGGATCTTTTTGCCCACCCAGTATTTATCGCGTACTTCACAATTTCAACACTCAAACATTAGATACTCTATTAAGTACATGTTACCAAGCAACTGAGATTCAGTAGTTAGGACTTTCTACTTTCTCCCCAAAACTCATAATATGAATTTGGGTCCTCCTGTTTTCACATTATTAGTTTCCAGAAGAGGCAGTCTGTGTATGAGATAACTCAAATCTTGATTAAATTTATTATCTGGCTTTGATTAGAATAATCCAATTTCTATCCTGGAAGAAGACTACATACAGTTCTTAATAAAACAAGGGAGCTACGCTTTCATTAGCAAATGAGATGATTCCTCAGCATAATACAGTCATTTCATTACAAAACAGCACAGAATATAACATTTTTGTTGTAACAAACAAGGCATCTAAATTTGTAATACACCAAGCCCATTTCACTAAAATCAAAATTCTGTGAAAGAAAGAAATGATCATGAGTGGGGTAAACCTGTAGGAAATAGTAGTCCGTTCACTTAATGTCCCTCCTTTTGCCCTTCCTCCAGACCAATTCAAATAACAGAGAGCAAGCTAGAAAGGCCCTTAGAGACTACTTCAGTGATGATTTTTCAAACAGTATGTTTTGGAGCCCTAAGGAGGCATCAGGAGTTCAATGAAGCGTTACAAAGAAAAAAATTCACTACTATTTTAGCCTGAGGAGTCCAATTCTGTGTTTAAGATTTTGATTTTACAAAACAGTCCACTGCTAAATTTTGAACTTTGAAAAACCACTAATAGTTTACACACCCACTTTCCAAAAGAGGACTTGAAAGCAACAAGAGGTCAAGCAAGACCAAGATGATAATGTTGGTGGCAAAGCCAGGTATAGATAAACTAGACTTCAGTGCCTCTCGTGACAGGCCCGGAAGGGTAAGGGAGAAAAAGCAAATGTCAAGATTACCTTCCTTCAATTCCATTCTCTACACTGGCCATACCAGTTTCCACCAATACCTTTCACTTAGTGTCCATGAGCTGTCTTTACTGCTGTTTTCTAAAGACCACTAGTTTGGGGAAGGGTCATCAAGGAATATGTATAAAGGATTCACAGGCAAAGCCAAAGAGGGGTAGATGGGGAGAAATAGCGACAACTGTACTCAAACAACAATAAAAACAAGAGGAAAAAAAATAAAGACCACTAGTTCGTTCCTCTCTTCTGTTTCCTTGCTTCTTAGAAAATGGTCCTGTGTTATGTTATATCACACAACTTTTCCTGAACAGGTTCTAATACTTTAAACTGTCTGCACAAGAGAAGTTGTGTTATATCACAGGACCAATTTTTTAAATACACGGAAGTAACCTTTCTTTACAGAGACCCGCAAGTCTCAAAATGGACTCAAACAGAATTATGATAACTAGTAAAATGAAGTAAAAAGTCAATAAAGAGGATCCTGAGTGCTTCTCAAACCAGGACTCTACCCCCACCGACCCCAGACCTGAGACACCTAGACTGGGGCGGGGGTGGGGGGGGGGGTCCACTTTGGGCAGGGGTCCAGTCCCAGTGCCTGTGAACAGCATTTACATTCCATTCTTCTTCAGGAACGTACCTGATACTTTACAACCTGCCCAGTCCCTGTGGTAAGATATACACTGACTTATTTGAGGCTCTATAGGATAAAAAATAAAAATCATAAAATACCAGAGCAAGAATGTTTCTCAGGAATTATTTAGTCCAACCCGCCTCATTTTTCTCCCAAGAATACTGAAACACATGATTAAAGTAATTTCCAGTCATAGAGCTAGTGGGAAAAATGAGGTTTTATTTTTACTACTACTTTCCACTCTTCTACAAAGTACTAAATATGATCACTACTCAGGTAATTGATAGCTATCAGCACACACTCTGGCATCATTTAAATGTAAACTTATGCAACACACCAAGGCTTAATAAACAACAAGCACAAACAAACATAAACAGGTCACCTTAATATGACTGAGGAGAAAAAAATACACCCATGATCACAACATGTCACACCAAGTTCAAAGTATCTCATAGCATAATCGCAAGAATCAGTTTGCAGCATTTAACCACAGCCCCCAAATAAAATTCCTTCTGATAGCATTTCTTGCTGGCTATTCAGATATAAATGGTTTTACAGGTTATTGAGCCATATAACTGCAATATTGCCCTAAGTACCAAGGACTGTGTCAAATGTATTTTTAGCCTTTCCTAGGTAAAAGCTGCTTGCTTATACTTAAGCCAAAAATGTAATTAAAAATAAAAAAGAAAAACACCTTATGTGATACTTTGCCAAGCTTAGTAACAGTAAATGTAAACAAACAATGCTTAACTATGCCTGTCTAGATTTTAGATTTTTAAATACAAGTCAGACATTGGTATATTCACATACTGTGCATCTAAAAGGAGCTGTTTGTGTCTCCCAAAATGGTTATTCTCTGGCGAATCTAATCCAAGATTAAAGTGGGGAATTACTGGAACTGCGTAACTTTATTTTTACTGTGCCTGAGTAACACAAACATCTAGGAGGCTCACTTGAAAAATGGTGTTAATTTTAATCATTCATAAAACATTCTTCTGTTCTGACTAAAAGTGATTCTTCTCCCTGTTGCATTTTTTCCCCCACAAACTACCTAGGATCTGAACACCACAAACTTTACTCTCTAGGAGACCGGTTAACCTTGACCTTTTATGATCATTCTTTGAAAAGGGCAAATTAAGTTTTAGTTTTGCTTTTTGATTAAAGAGGTCATTACTCCCACCACCACTGACAAGTGGAGATGAGAAATTTGTCAGAGGCTCCCTAATAATAGGCACATAAGAATCATCCTGTGAGGAAGTGTTAAGACTGACTATTGCATTACAAAACCCTGAGTCATCACCCAGTTCACTCAGCAAATTTGGATAAACACTGGATAAGTGACTGATGTCTTATGTGTTCACCCATTCATAGCTCAAAGCATAAACATCCAAGGTTACCGGATTTCATGTACAGTTAACAAGACACAGCAAAATTCTTTTTAAAAAAGTTTTTCGGACATAGTGAAGATGCCCATCTAGCAAATAGTCTCTAACTCCCTCCTCCCCGCAACTGTCTTTTACTCGTTTTCCCCTAATTTCAGTTGCACTAGTTTGCAGCCAGGTTATGCAAAACAACAACAATAAAAGAAGAATGTAACTCCTGAAGCTTAGTTCGGTAATTTACATTCATGCCAGCGGCCCAAAATTAACACACGCCCGGATACTAATAACGTCCAAGACAACCTGACAACTCTGTACTCTCTTTTCCTTACTATCGTACATTTCCAAGCAGAAATATACACTTTCCCTAAGTTCTAAGTTTCAATATTCTCGACATTAACGTCTAGTATATACAGCCCAAGTGTGCGCTAAAGACTGATTTTAAACCAGTCTTTGCAATCAAATCCACAAAGACTGAGCAGGCCCCAAAACGCAGAACCTGTAAGTTACCTACGGCCTCCTTCTCATTCAGAAAGTTATGAGACGCGAACGGAGAGCTACGAAGGATCATTAAATAGAAGAAAAAACCGGAGGAACCAGAAGTCAAGAGTTGCTCCCCCAAAGATGAATCCTCTGCACCCCTTCCCACACGAGCACAGGTCCAAGGAGAACCTTTGGGGGACCGCTTATCTCTTTCCTTCTTGATCCCGCAGGTCGGAAGACAACACTCCGAACCTTATGGAAAAGCAACAAGGGAGGACGTAGAGGACTGAAAACCGGAGAGGTCCCGTAGGAAAGTGGTAGGGAGGAGGCTTGAGTGTTTTCCCTAGCTTCTTTCTGTGGCGACCCTGGAACTACCGCACGGGGACCACCAGATCGAGAACCGGCAGAGTCGGGGGTCCAGCCACCAGGAGTGGACAAAGAGCCAGCCGCCCCCCGCCCCGGACACCCTCCGTCTCAGCCTTTGCCCCTGACCCATCCCGCAGGCCCGGTCCCACTTACGTGGAGAGTTTTCTGGTCCAGAAGAGGCCCCCGGGCCACAGCTCTTGGAGTTGCACGGCACGGCCCAGGTTGCTTTTGATCTGGGCCAACTGCGAGTCGGACTCGGCGTCCAGCCGCTCGGCGTAGGGCAGCAGCTTGTTGTAGACAATCTCCTTCTGCGCGACGAATGGCCGAGGACTCCCGCCCGGTTCCGGGGGGTCACCGCCGCTCGCCAGCTCCGCCGGCTCCATGAGCCCCGGGACACCCCCCCGCCCCCTCCCACCCGAACCCTCCCCGGCCCCCACCCCTCTCCCGGCTCCGCCTCCTTCGCGTCGTCGTAGCCCTGCGGCCGCCGGCGGCCGGTCGCCCTCGGCCGAACCGCTGGGCCCCCTCCCCTGGCCGGCGCGCTGCTGGCACCGCGCGGTCCCGGTTCGTTGGCAGCGGCAGGAGCCGCTCTGCTCGCTCAGCACCACCTCGGCTAGTGACGCTGCAGCCGCCGGCCGGGAGGTTCCGGACTAGCCTAAAGCCACTTC